>PVKA01039373.1:0-19534 GCA_004027165.1 Ctenomys sociabilis
GGCTGATTTCCAAGACTGAATGAAGTGGCTTCTTCCTCTGTACAAAATGTTAGGATGCTTCCCTCTAGGAAGAAGGTCGAGGTAACTAGCTGGTAGCCATAAAGAAGGAAGTGTGGGGCTGAGGGGTATGACCCAAGACATTCATTGCCTTTTTGAATACTGGGGAAGTGTTATCAACCTGTATCAGTACGCCTCAAAGTGAACAGACTCATAAGCCCACAGATTATACTTCTCACCCTCCACCAAGTCTGAGCCCCCACATTGTTCTCTGTGTCCCTGACTACAACTCTCACCACCCTCTGCTGTGGCCTCTCTGCCTCTGCTCTCAGTGAGTGTGAATGCAGGGCCTATGACAGCTGTCCCTGTGGATGTTAGACACCCTGACATCTGTTGACCACATACACACATATGTATAATAGGGCCATGAATGAGCCCAGGATCCTGTCCATAAATGATGACATTTGGAGATCAAGGATGGGAATCCTTTCTGTAAAGTTTGAATCAGACCTGACTCCCCCAACCAGCAGAATAACTACTATCTGCAGTGAACTCAGCTCAGTACTGAGGTTAGCCCTGACAAGCACAGAGAAGGATATAAGACAGGACAAGGGATTTTGCAGGTCCTGGGGACATCTGGAGACACCAAAGAATTTCCATCAGACTTCAGGGTGCTGCCCATTTTCTGAGCTGTAAGACTGCCAGAAAACTTTGACCACAGATGCTCATTGGGATCTTCCCACCTAATGTGCCGTACCATCTCTTCATCCCTATAAAAGGGGCACACTTCTCTGTTCAGGGCAGATGGTTTTATCATGCTCTCTGCCTGAACCCAGGCACAGTACATTCCATGCCATGTTGCCTTTCACAAGCCTGGTGACCTCTGCTGGTTTTCCCTCATTGCCCCTATGTACTAAATATGTTACAATTTCATTATAGGGAGTAAACCAAAAGGTTGTCACCACCCTACAGCACACAAGAATGAGGTCAGATGTACAGCTAGATCTCAGGAGGGGCTGGAAGTTCTGAGGATCCCAGACCTTGGGGCACTGGAAGGAGACTTTCACATCAGAGACTGAGGTACAGAGAAGCAGGTGTTTCCAACAGGTAGGGCAGCTGTTGGGGTCTGTCTAGAAATCGCATCTTTTCAGATTATATACTACTCTGTGGTATGGCTTCATTTTTTTCTGATTAGGAAATTAATGCATATTCATTGTGAAAATGTCAAACTACACACACAAAAAGTGAAAGAATACAAAAACCATCTCCATATGTAACACAATTGTCAATGTATAGTAGATATTCAGCGAAGACTTATGGATTAAATCGTGAAATGTGTTAATGCAGCTGAAGGTTAGCTGGAGCTATAAATGTTCATATCACAGGATCTCTGCTTGCCCAGAGAGCAAACTCCAACCAACATCATTGACACTTTCAGACCCTTCTCCTGTGCCTGGTGTCTCAGACCCCTGCGAGTTCAGAAACAATGCAGGGACTTGGCAAACACAAAGTCCACTCTTGATGCTGCTTCCTGGACCCTTTACCTGGATCTACTCAGTGTACTGGGTCCTGTTACTGTCACTATTTTGCAGACAGTAAAAAAGGTTCAGAGAGTGGAGCCTACACAGCTTTTGAATGGGCAAAAGACAGAAACGCAGACCTGTCTCCAAAGCCCACCATGCTGTGTTATTTCTGTATTAGTTCCTGTAAATAATCCCTCTTCCTGATGAAGTAAAATGCACAACGATGACATCACAAACATGATACACCCTGAATCATGCCCAAGTGTCATATCTCAGGCATATGGCAAAGTTGACAATCCCTTTGGACACTTTGGTGTGTGGTACACTATAGGAAGCATGTGAGTTGGGTTATTTCCCACACTTCAGACTCTTCCTACTAGGCAGTCTGATTAATCAATGTTTGAGATACAGAAGAGACAGTACTTTACTGATAGGACTGGTTCCTGCTCCTTAACCATGGGACCCTAGCCTCTTCTCATGCCCAATCTGTCTCTCCCTTTCATCTACTTCTGATACTCAGTCAGTTGGATGAGGCCTATGAAAGATTCTCTTTTGCCAAGTACACCTCAGAGATTCTTGAGTACCTGGTCCCCAACCATTTTTCTTACATTCCTGAGAAAAGTGGGCATGAATATGTTCACCATACAGTATATGCATTGGTCCTCCCAAAACATATGAAAAAACGATGGAGAGAGAAATGAGGGGGGATAGGTATATGATTAAGGTACAGTTCCTGCAGGTATAAGTGAGCTAAAATGAAACCCACTGATCTTTATAACTAAGGAAAAATGTGGGGAGAAAGATTTAACAAGATTCTTCAGCTTCATTTTTTTTAAAGGCTTCATATTCTCAATCAAAACACATCCATTGAGTACCTACACTTATCAGGCTCTAGGTAAATTATTTTGTGACAATGAGTACTTACATAAATACAATGGGCCTACCGTCTCCACTAGTCAAATATACTCATGAAAAATGTGTGTACATGACACATTTTTATTTTATTGAGAGACAAATATCAATGAGATAATAACAAAGCTGATTAATGGCACATTTTCAATAGTTAATGCAATTTACATTGTTATATTCTTAGTGGTTATCCATAGTACTAGAAGCAGACAGGATATCTTGTCCAAACAACTTTTGTATCTGATAAGGTCAGTCAAGTCCCCTCAGGGTTTATCCTGTAACCCTGTACCACAGTTTGTAGATCCTTTGTCAGTGTCAGCCATTTGGATGAGTCATGGCCATTGCTTGACCAATTTGCTCTCTGTGAAAGCCTGAGAGAAAGTTTTCTCTCCATGTGACTCTCCTTAGGCACACCATACATCATCAATCACATTCCTCTGTGGCTCCATAATCTCCTTGATCAGAAAATTTGTGGCACAGTGGAGTTACATGGCATTACAGTACAAGTTCTTCTGTGTCCTGAATCTTCACTGACCTTAAAAGGCTAGGACCAAAATGTTGGCTGACCTTGCAGCCTTTCTTTTTCTCTGATTTTTGATCTGCACACTTAGGTTGTTAACCCTCCAGAAGAGAAGTTGATTATTGCCCTGTAACATATGGTTTGGTTTACCCTACCTAACTAAATAACAAATATCTTAGCCATAACATGGAAGAGGCATTTTCCATTAAGTATTGGTGTACTGAACTTTAAGTCCTTGTAGAATATGAGGACCAAAATTTTTTTAAAAAGAATAGACACATATTTTTACATGGAAATTGAGAAATCTAACCACATGCAGCATTATAGCAGAACCATCCTGCGACATTTTTTTCTTGTCTCTTTTTTCTCTTTTTTCTCATTTATTACTCATTAAAAAAACTTTTATTTTTGAGGCAGTACAGTAACAATTGGTATGTCATGATAAGTAGTATGTATTTAGCAGATCAGAATGGCAGGCATTCCAAGCATGATCCTTCTATTACACAATGCTATCTTCAGTGCAGTTGCTTGGTTCACAGATATCAGCATATGTAGATAGTCAGGTTGAGTATCCTACCAATTAACTGCTACTTACAAAAACCTGTTTATGTTTCTCAGAGTCATGACCTTGCTGATCTTGTGCGTACAAATGCATGGCTTTGTCACTGTCCTGTTTCCCAGCTTTTCTCTTTACCCTCTCCTTGTTGTCCAATCCTCAAGTTCTCAATTTCCTTTTAATTGTGTTTTACCTTTCTATTTGTATTTCTTCTTTTGATTACTTAAACTAGGGAGACTATACAATATTTAGACATATGGGTCTGGTTTATTTCACTTATGAGAATATCTTCAAGTGGCATCCACTTAAATATGAAGGCTTCAAGTTTCTCATTCTTTATAGCTGACTAATACTCCATTGTATAAAAATAGCACATCTTTTTCATCCATTCCTCAGGTGATGGGCACCTTGGTTGCTTCCAAGATTTGGCTACCACAAATTGTGCTGCTATAAACATAGGCATGTATATATCACTATGATATGATGTTTTCAGTTCCTCTGGGAAAATTCCCAGTAGGGGGATAGCTGGCTTGAATGGGACTTCCAGTCCTAGTTTTGTGAGCAATCTCTACACTGATTTCCATAATGGCTGCACCAGTCTACATTCCCACCAAGTAGTGCAGAAGGGTTCCCTTTTCCCCACAGCCTCTCCAATATTTGTTGTTAGTTGATTTATTTATGATAGCCATTCTTTCCGAGGTGAGATTTTATTTTACGGATGGCTAGTGATGTGTAGCATTTTTTCTTTCTTTTTTTCAGTTTTTCATATATTTATTCGCTTCTTTAATTTCATCCTCTAAGAAGTGTGAGTTCATATCAGATGCCCATTTCTGCATTGGTTCTCTAAATTTAACGGCCCTAATGTATTTTAGTTTTTTATAAATTCTAGAGAGCAGACCTTTGTCTGAGTGCTTATTAGTTAAGATTTTTTCAAAATTTGTAGGTTGTCTTTTCACTCTGTTGTTAATTTCTTTTGACATGCAAAAGTTTCTCAATAAGAGTTGATCCCAATTGTTAATTCTTTCAAGTGTTTCCCATGCAAATATATGTTTGTTCATGAATTCTTTACCTACCTCTATGTCTTCAAGAGTTCCTCCTATTTCCTCTTCCAGGAGACTGAGCGTTTCTGTTTTAATGTTTAGTTTTTGAATCCATTTGACTTTAGCTTAGTGCACGGTGATAGACCTGGGTCAAGTTTTCACCATGCAGAGATCCAATTTTTCCAGCACCATTTGTTAAAGAGGCTATCTTTCTTCCAGTAAGCGTGTTTGGCCCCCTTGTCAGAGATAAGGTGGCTGAGTGTATTTGTAGAGGCCTCTGCATCTTCTAATCTATTTCATTGATCCTTAGGTCTATTTTGTTGCCAATACCATGTTGATTTTATCACAATAGCTTTGTAGTATAATTTCAAGTCAGGAATTGTAATGCCTCCTACCTTGTTCTTGTTGGCCAGGATTGCCTTTACTATTATAGGTCTTTTCTGGTTCCAAATAAATTTTAGGAATGATTTCTCTAGGTCTGGGAGGTATGTTGGTGGCAGTTTTAGAGGGACTGCATTAAATCTGTACAAAAATTTTGGGAGCATGGCCATCTTCACGATGTTGGTTCTTCCTGTCAGGAGCAGGGGATATCTTTCCATTTTCTGACATCCTCTATGATCTCTTCTTTCAGAGTATTGTAATTTTCCATGAAAAGGACTTTGACTTTATTGGTTAAGTGAATCCCAAAGTATTTCATTTTCCGAGATGCTACTATAAAAGGTATTCTTTCTATTGTTTCCCTCTCAGTGTGTTTGTTATCTGTGTAGAGGAATGATATTGACTTTCAAGTATTGACTTTGTATCCTGCTAACCTACTGAATTTGTGTATCAGTTCTAGTAGCTTCCTGTTGGAGTTTTTTGGGCCTTCCAAGTAAAGTACAATGTCATCTGCAAATAGTGATAATTTAACTTCTTTACCTATTCTTATTCATTTTATTTCTCCCTCTTGTCTAATGGCTGTAGCTAATGATTCCAAAACTATATTAAATAGGAGGAATGATAGAGGATATCCTTTTCTTGTACCAGATTTGAGAGTAAAAGATTTCAGTTTTTCTCCATTTAGAATTATATTAGCTATTGAGTTGTCATAGATGGCTTTTATCAAATTGAAGTAGAGGGCCTATATTCCAATGTCCTGTAGAACTTTGCACATGAATGAGTGTTGGACTTTGTCAAAAGTTTTCTCTGGATCAATTAAGATGAGCATGTGGTTTTTAGATTTCAGCCTATTAATATAGTGTATTACATTTATAGATTTTCAAATATTGAACCATCCTTGCATCCCTGGGATGAATCCTACCTGGTCATGGTGTATGCTTTTCTTGATGATTTGCTGTATTCTATTTGCTAGGATTTTATTGAGGATTTTTGCATCTATGTTCATGAAGGAGATTGGCCTGTAGTTCTCTTTCATAGTTGTATCTTTCTTTGATTTTGGAATCAGTATAATACTTGACTCCAGAAATGATTTTGGGAGGACTGCTTCCTTTTCAATTTCATTGAAGAGTTTGAGGAGTGTACAGCATATATCTTCTGTGAATTTCTTGTAGAATTCAGCTGTAAATCCATCAGGACCTGGACTTTTCTTTGTTGTCAGGCTTTTTATTACATTTTGTATTTCACTATTTCATTGAGAGTGGTTCTATTTTCTTGATTCAATTTTGGTAATTTGTACGTTTCTAGGAATCTGTCCATTTTGTCTGTGTCTTCTATTTTGAGAGCATAAAAATTCTCAAAGTAACTATTGACAATCTTCTGAATTTTCACTGAGTCTATAGTGATTATATCCTTTTCATGCCTTATTGCTTGATTTTGAATTTTTCTTTTCCCTTTTTGATGAGCTTAGCTAATGGCTTATCAATTTTGTTTAGTCTTTCAAAGAATCAGCTTTTTGATTCATTAATTCTTTGAATTATTTTCTTCATCTCAATTGAATTAATTTCTGCTCTAATCTTTATGATTTCTTCCAGTCTTTGGGCTCTGGGTTTGGTTCACTCTTCCTTTTCTAGATGTCAGAGGTGCAGCATTAGGGTGTTCATTTGTTCCCGTTCTGTTTTCCAAATGTGTGAGTTCTTAGCTATGAATTTCCCTCTGAGAACTGCTTTCATCACATCCCATAAATTCCGATAAATTGTGGTTGAATTTTCATTGAACTGTAGATATTGTTGAATTTCTTGTTTGATTTCATCTGTGACCCACTGATTGCTGAGCAGGGTGTTTCTTAATTTCCATGTATTTAGGGTTTTTCTGGTTTCTTTTGTCATTTATTTCCAGTTTCCTTGCACTAAGGTCAGAAAATATGCATGGGATAATTTCTGTTTTCTTGCATAGACTTAAGCATGACCCATAGCCTACTATGTGATCTGTTTTAGAAAATGACTCATATGCAGTTGAAAAAAGTGTGTATTCAGCTGTAGTTGGGTATAACACTCTGTATATGTCCACCAGGTCCATTTGTTCCGAGCTCTGGTTCAGTGCTGCTACTTTTTTGTCTGGTTGACCTATCTTTTTGAGATAAGGGGTTGTTAAGGTCTCCTGTTAAGATTGTGGTCATGGATATTAGATTTTTCATGTCTGTTAAGATTTGTTTTATATAGTTGGGTGCTCCTGTGTTTGGTGCATAGATATTTATGAGTGTTACCTCTTCCTCTTGAATTTTTCTCCTAACCAGCATATAGTGGCCTTCTTTATTTCATTTAATCATTCTTAGTTTGAAGTTGAGACTGTGTGAAACAGGATTGCTACTCCTGCTTTTTTCTGAGGTGCTATAGCATTTAGTATTGTTTTCCATCCTTTGACTTTAAGTCTATAAATGTCTTTTTGAGTTAAGTGTGTTTCTTGTATACAGCATATTGTTGGGTTTTGTTTCCTAATCCACTGTGCCAGTCTATTTCTCTTAATTGGTGAATTGAGTCCATTTACATTGATGCATATAATTGAGATATGTTGACTTATGATTGATATGTTATTTACCTGCTGTTTACTCCTTTTTTGTCCTGTGTTTAATTGATTGCTCTATTTAGTAAGTTTCTTCCATTTTTATTCATGGAGTTCTGATTGTTTTGCTCCCTCTCTAGAACATCTTTCAGTTGTCTGTGTAGGGTTGGATTTTTCATCATGAAACTCTTTAGTTGTTCTTTGTCATGGAAGTATTTCCCTTTTCCATCAAACTTGAAAGAGAATTTTGCAGGGAGTAGTAGTTTGGGCTGAAATTTGTTTCCATAAAGGACTTGTACTCTGCTCCATGTTCTTCTTGCTTTTATAGTTTGTGAAGAGAAGTCAGCCGTAATTACGATGGGTTTTCCCTTGAATGTGATCTGCTTCTTTTCTTTAGTGGCTTTCAGTATATTATTCTTGTGCTGGATTTCTGTTATCTTGACTATTTTATGTCTTGGTGTGTTTTTAATTGTGTTGAAGTTATTTGGCATTTTGATGTTCAGTTAACCAAAGATTACAGAATGTCAGATTGTTTCCTCATATCTGGGAGGTTTTCTGCTATTACTTCTGCCCATACTCTTTTTATATCACTTGTATTGACTCCATCTTTCTCATTGATGCCTATTTGTCTCACCTTGTTCATTTTGGCATTGTCTTACAGATAATGTATTATTTTTCCTGCATCCTAATTGTTTTTAAGTGATCCTTTCTCACTTTTAAACTAGCTACACCAGTGTCTTCAAGATCTGAAACTCTGTCTTCACTATCACTGAAATGGTTTTGTAGACTTGTGATTGAGATTTTAAGTTCCTCTATATTTCTTTGACTTTGCTTCATGCGATCTATTTCTTTCCTGCTCATTCAAGGAATCCATCATATTTCTATCCTCCTCTACTTTTTTTATCAATGTCTTCTTTAGAGGCAGTTATTAATTCTTTTACTGCAGAGTTTTTTTTCAGATTAGGTTTCCTCCATATGTTTCCATATTTGATTCTTTATTTCAGTTGCTATGAATTGAGAGATTTTTTATTTCAGGAATTAATGATGCTCTGAGTTCCTGTATACCTTTCTGCTGTTGTTTCTTTGCTTCCAACTCTCTTAATTCATTCATTTCAGTTGAGCTAGTGTCCTCTGCACTTGTTCTGGGTGGGCACTGGGTTTCTCCTATATGTTTCTGTATTAGATTCTTTACTTCAGATGCTATGAATTCAGAGATTTCTTTTTTTATTTCAGGTGTTAATTTTGGTCTAAGTTCCTCTATACCATTCTGCTGTTGTATCTTTGCTTCCAATGCTGTTAATTCATTCATTTCAGGTGAGCTAGAGTCCTCTGCACTCCTTTTGGGTGGGTTCGAGGCCTGAGACTGCATTTTGCTCCTTGTCTTTGTCATTTCCTATAGCGCTGACCTCTGACCCTTGTTTTAGAGCTTTGGTGCAGTTATAACCTTAGCACCTACTGAAATTCGACTGTAGATCTATTAAGTTTGAGTTTATCCAGTTATGCCTGGCTTGGGTCTAGCTGTTGTGTTCAGCTCCTTCCTGCTGCAGTCCTTGGAAGTAAACCTGTTGTGCCCCTCTGGCACAATATTGAACCTGTGGTGCCCCTCTGTTGTTCCTCTGACCCAGGGAGCACAGGGGTGTACAGGAGCTCTCCCACAAACTAGCCTTGTCTGGGCTTGTGCTGGATCTGAGGGTCCCTAGAGAGTCATAGAAATTCTCACTCACTTGGTGGGCTTGGGGGCAGGGGCTCTGGAGAGTTGAAAAGGTCCAGATGGCACAGTAGAGGGTCTCACTCATGCAAGTGCCTGAGTTTTGGTCTGGAGGCATTTCCTAAACAACATATCATAACAACTATTTACACAGCATTTACATAACACTAGGTATTATAAGTCCAGTGTTAGGTATTATAAGTAAGAATACTTTAAGTATCATATAGTTAAAGTATTTCAGAGAATGTTGATAGGTTCTATGTAAGTACTGGAGCATCTTTAAGTGTGGGTGTCCTCAGAGGCTCTTCGAACTAATCTAAGGGCATCTATAGGTATGGAGGACTAACCTCATGGATTTTACCATCTCATATTATGTAAGACTTCTGCTGTCTGTAGGCTAGTTAAAGCCCCATTTTAAATGCATTTGGAAAACCTAGAATGAAAATGTGGTAGATTGCATCATTCACATTCATGGATATAACTGGGAACCCTGCTTGACCCTCATTAAAGAATAAACACCTTTGAGCTGGTGTGATAGTTCAGTGGTTTAAAGAGTCTGCTTAAGCAAGCTTAGGTAAGCTCAGGGACCATGGTTCAATCCCTGGCACCACATGCTGCACCAGTCCTGCCCCCAGGGTCGGACTTGCCAGAGTCCAGGTGTAGTGTTGCATACCTCTAATCCCGGCACTGGGGAGGCTGAAAGCAAGGGATCAACATGAGTCTCAAAAAAAAAAAAAAAAAAAAAAAAAAAAAAAAAAAAAAAAAAAAAAAAAAAAAAAAAAAAAAAAAAAAAAAAAAAAAAATATATATATATATATATATATATATATATATATATATATATATATATCCAAATGTAATATAATATAAATCCAAATATATGTATATATGAATAAACACATTACTGGAACTAGCAGAGGTTGGAAAATCTCTGCTTTCATAACTAGAAATAGATTTCTGCCTGGTTAGGGAGGGGGATTTAAACATTCTTTGGGGGGAAAGCTATTCTTTTGTTCCAAAAAAAAACCTGAACAGGTCCATTAGCTACACAAGTGCAGAGGAAGTGGGTGCCAGTTGTTGCAGGGAAAGATATGAATCATCTGTTGTCCTGGATACAGATGCGTAGGCCAAGCTCTTCCTAGCTCCTTTGCAGTATCTTTTTTGGGGTGACTGGGAAGGGTGCTGTTTCTTTCTTTCTTTCCTATATGAATTTAGACAACAGTGCGTGGGAGGCCCAGAGCTCACTGATTGTAAGCATGGTGCTGGTGAGGGAGCATTTCTGATGGCCTGAGGAAGCAACTCTCAAAGGCTCTTGTTCAGCTCAGGGAGGCCCAACATGGACCTCACAGCTGAAGTCACATAAATGGTGTAGCCAGAAATACACATAGTACCATAAGAACAAAAAATAAAAATAAATGCAAAGCCAAGTCTACTAATGTGTCAAGCCAAAGAGCACCAGTGGAGACCATCCTGGAGAGGTCATGCATGGAAGGGATGAAGGCAGGAAGCTGACGGGCTTGAAGGGATTTTCACGGCACCATGCTAACGAAGGATTAGAAGCAAAGCCTGTGGTCAGGATGATGGCTCCTGTCCGTACACAGGTCCGTCAGCCAAAAAAGTCTTTGACTGCTTCCAAGGAGGCCTGGCATTTTCAGTTCCTCCAAGTTTATGGTCTTATCAGTTCTAGTCAGTTACAGCCATTTGTGATGAAACACAAATCCAGCTTGGATAGCACCAGGCAGGCACTATATAGTAGAAATGTTCTTTCTTTCTTTTAACAATGCTATTTAGACCTGGCTTTGGCCAGGCCCTGGTGCTCCATGACCTCACTCTTTTGGGGTTGGCTTCCATCGAGGCTAACAGACCAGAACCCTCCGGTGGGTATTGGTGGGGCATCTCATTCAGAGAGCTGACTATTCTAAGTCTGAATATATAAATGGGTACTGTCCAAGCCATCTATAAAAACAGAACTTGGACTCACAAACTCTGTGGCATCCTGCATACAAAGCCAAACCTCAGCTTATGTAGCAGTCATCCCCAAACAGGACTTCATTCATACCTACCAGCTTCCCTAATTTTTGCCCTCACTTCAATCTTACGAGCAATTAAGAAAGTAAGCTCCCCTAACCAGTGCCCACATATAGTTAGCCCTCCTACAGCTTGCTCATTTCAACCACATCCTAGCGGGGCATGCCTATGCCATTCCTCTTACATGTGATATGGCTCTCCCACTCCCTGCCAGACACAAGTCATGGTGGCCAAGTCCCATGCTGTGGCAAGCTCTGAATGAGCAGCCTCTGTTTGTTCTCCTCTGAGAGATCTTTATCTGTACTCATCAATCTCACTGTCAAATCATGGGTGTGGAAGGCAGTGAAGGTGGCATTTTGGACAGGGGAGGCTGGGATCCCAGGACTGTAGGTGTGTTCCCAAGGAATCCCTGCCTGTGCAAGGTCAACTGTCCTTGGGTTTTGGAGTAAGGACACTAGGCAGGCAGGGGACACCCAGGGAAGGCTCATAGGGTGGGCTTGGAGCTTGGGATGGAGAGAAATCATCTCTAGCAAAAGAATAGAGAAAGAGAGAAATCATCTTCTAGCATAGGTTGGAAATCCCAGGATGTTTAAGAACCTCTTGACCATTTTAATGGTCCAGTCTTGGCTGTGTCATGAAGAATTAAGACAAGTTTTTTCCCCAGATGAGGACAACTCAATAAAGGGCAATGTGAGGTCAAGATGGGCGCTGGAGAACAGCAATATGCCAGGAGGCTCTGGGGCTTCACATTCACCTCTTTAGAAGAAGCTCTAAGAAAGAGATGCCACCCTTGATGCAAGTGGTCAACTTCCTGAATAGCAGGGGTCAATGATGGGGTCATCACTCTTGAGGAGCCTTGGAAATATTTGGGGGAGTGAAAATTCTTGAAAAGACCATAATTCTTACCAGTGATACAATTGATAATAATAAGGGTAAGGTGGGCTACTTAAATAACCAATAAGAGGTGACTAAATCGAGTAAGTCATAGTCACCCAATAAGCTGTCATGCACTTGTTGAAGTAATGGAAATCTATTTACAACAATGAGATGATTGTCACAAGTAGAAACATTGAACCACCAAAGTTTGCACAATGTGGGCCTTCTTTGTAATGCAAAATGACTTTGCATTTAGAAAATAACAAAGACCATGAGGTCATTTGCCAAAAATATTAAGGGTTGTTGACTCTGCACAGGGGCCTGGGAGGCTTCTTTTCTTTTATTTGTTTATTGGTATTCTTTGAAGTTACCATGAGAGGAAATTTGAGATCGATGTTAGACAAGGAAAATGTTTTAAGTGCTATTTTACTAACAAAGCAGCTCTGGGTCTTTGTATCTGAGAACTGACCATCTTCCTGAGGACTCCATGTGCGGGTTCCTGGGGTCTGCCTGTCTGGCCCAAATGCCAGGAAATCAACACAAACTGCAGCTTAGGGAGCTCTGATCAGGAGCAAGCAAGGAAGGTCAAGTTCTCCATCCCATCCTCCAGCCATCAGTGTCCTTGGAAACATGAAGATGCAGGGCTTTGAGAGGCAGGTGATGTGAGGCTCTTAGGGAGGAAAACTGAGCAGAGACAGTTTGGAGGCAGAAGGCTTTCAGACCCAGGCTGGGGACCATGAGGATGTCACACCTCCAATAGTCTGAAATCCACACTATAATGTGTGGTACTATTTTCTCCTATAAGCTATGGGATTTTCCTCATCTTAGGAAGGGTGAGGATAAGAGCATCTCTGAATAGCTTGGCTATACCATAAAATTGAAACCAGATCAATGTACATGAAGCTCTTCTCATGACTGGCATTGTGTAGTGCTCGGGGCTAACTTTGGAGAGGATGGCAGTGGTACTCTCAGATGAGTAGCAAGGCAGCCGTCAGTGGCCACAGCCCACTGGGTTTCAGGATGTCACTTGCCCCTGTTCATGCTGATCCAGCCCCTATAGGTCATCCAGCTTCTGGCCAGGGGTGGCTCAGGTGGCTCTGTCACTCCAGAAAGTGCAGCACCACTTTCAGCATGGCAAGACCTTAGCAGAAACACTGGGCATTGGTCTTTTGTACAGGCCAGGAAGTCTCATGGTGTGTACTGCTTCAGCCTCTGGTGGGCTGTTTTTAGCACTTAAAAATGGGAGGTGAGATTTAATTATTACTCAGGAGCTGTCTCCTGCTTCAGTTGTGCACACTCAGTTCAGGATGGACCCTGTTTTCCTAAATTATGGTCCAAAAATTGGAATTTAACAAGTCTCTTAATGAGGTAGCTGGCAGTGGCTCCAAAGGTTCCATAAAGGAAGAAAACTGCAAACTGGTGGGCAGCTCAGTGGATCCATCCTCTGACTCATGCCTTCTGTATGTACTTCGGAGGAGAACTTAACTTTTCTTTAGTTTCCCCAGCTATGAGGGGATAATGATAAAACCTACCTCCTAAGATTGACAGAATGAAATGAGCTAGTCTGTGCTAAGCCATCAGTACAGGACATGGCACAAGATGGGTTCAGCTGTAGGGTGGCTGTGACTATTATTTTGAAAAGTACTTAATCACCAGAGATCACAGTGCCCTCCCATAATCCCAGCATTTAGGGAAGCTGAGCTACAAGGATAACCAGTTCAAGCCCTGCCTGGGGAAATTAGCAAGACCTTGACCAAAAGGAGGTAAAGGAGAGACCAGGCGAGGAGCTCAAGAATAGAAGGCTCTTGGATTTGATCCCCAGAATCACAAAAAGATAGATAATTTTTTGAAATAATTGGAAGATAAGTTCCAATTATTGGAACTTATAAGTTGGAAAAGATAAGTTCTCAGAGACTTAGAATGTCTGTGCTACCACTCTCCCCTACCTGAGACTAAAAAGAAACATGTGAGGTGTTCCCTCTGGCAGGCCCACCTGTTTCATCTGCAGTGGAGGACAGAGTCTTGGGTCCAGTCTTGACTCGGCCATTACATTGGTAACTTATTAACCATGTTCGACCTTGGCTTCTCCCTTTCAGGTCCTGACCAGAGCCTCATGCTCTATTTTGGTTTTCTGTGCTGCCTTTGTTTGCTCTCTTTTCTCACAAAAAGTTATCCCCTCTACCTGTCTTCTCTTGAGTCGAGAGATAGTGACTCTCAGCTCTCCTCCCCTTCCTCCACCTGAAAGACAAGTCCACGGCCTTTTCACTGTAATTCCTCACAGATATCCCAGGGAGAAACCAAGACAGGAAAGCCAGGCAAGCTATGAAGATTCTGGAATTTTTTTCCAAGTTCTTTCCAGTTAGCTGTAGAAGCCTGTGCGTGTGTGTCTCTGGGGGTGTGTGGTAATAATAAGATGTGTATGAACTTGCGTAGCAGGGATCTATTACTGATGCTAGAATTTCCTTCAGGCATAAACATCTCTCTCTAGAGCTTGAAGAATCATCAGTATAGAACAAGATGCATCCAGGTCTCTGCTCTGACTCATTTATCTATTTTTTTTTCAATAATTGTTTCTCAAGTGCCAGATGTGAAGCAGGTTCACAGTGCTCCAGTTACCACTTCAGCTCACTGCATCTTGGACTGCAGTTCTTATTATTTTATGTGTCTGGTGAGACAGAATACTCATACACATATGCTACATCAAAAGGTTTATCACTTGCAGATGGGCAGCAAGGGAAAGCTGAAGCTTAGGACTCATGGTAAGATGGGCTAGAGTCTCAGGAAAGCCCTCCAAGATGGATAGACACTTGTGTGTGCATACATCAGAAAGCAACCTACTCCATCCTTGCTGGGCTGGAGCATTGAAGACCATATTTCTCTGGAAGGGACTGGCCATGGCTTGGATGTTCAGGGGGAGCCTAGGTTTTTTTTTTTTTTTGTTTAATTTCAATATGTTTCAGCCCCAGCACATGTTATGGTTAATCTTGAGAAGCATGGAGGAGAAAGAGAGAATTGGGTTGGCCTCAGGCCATCTGGAGCAATGTCTTACTCCTGAAGATGTGTCTACTGCTGGGGGATGGGGACGTGCTAAATAACCAAATAAGCTCCCTTTTGGCTTTGTGTTTGCTGAGAAAAACAACCAATAAATCGCATAAATAAAAGTAGTACATTAAATGCCAAGGAGGAGTTGCTGGTGATACGAGAGCATCTCACGAAGGAACTTGGCCTGGTGTAAGTCATCTAGATTTCTTAGGTTTATTTTGTACATTGAGTCTTGGCCCTCATAGGATGAGACTGTCCATCTACCCACCCATTTATCAATTCATCCATCCATCCATTTTCCCATTTACCAATAATCTGCATGCTAATCTATTCACCATCCACCTATCTATCCACTGCATGTATTCAATGGATTCTATTTATGGTCATTTGAGTGATTTTTTTCCAAACCATTTGCTATTATGAGCAATGATGAAATGAGTAGCCTTGAGCATGAATTATTTTGTGCATGGATACGAATATCTGTAGGTTAACCTTCTAGAAGGTCAGAGGAATTTGTGCTGAGGATCTTGCCAAGATGCCCTGTATAGAGGTTGGACCCATTTAAAATGTACATCAATAGGTGTGTGCATCTGCTCTGTGGTGGCACCCACCTTGTCCTTCTTCTTTTTCTATATGCTTTTTGCTTCTTGGGACAACAGTGTTGACAGTTGAATATATGCATGGATGTATTCAACAGAATATAAATGACCATAACTAGAGGACTGATTAGGTGCACAGAAGTATCACATACTTCTATGTACTGACGTGGCAAGATTGCTAAGATTCGTTGCTAGATTGAAGGAAGATACATAACTATGTGCATATTATTTTACTATCTGTGCTCAAAAGCAAAAATAAGACTTGTGTATACAGTATTTGGTACCAAAGGCCATTAAAATATACTCAGTCTAAATTTTGATTTTATGCATTTCGGAAACACATAGAGTATGAACACCCTTGACACAGGTCTGGAGCAAAAAATAGTCCCACTCTCCCTCCCCTCCATGGGGAGAACTGAGAGACATGGTAGGCATGCTGGGTGTGACCTGTCGGAAGGCCTGAGTTTCCCACAGTAGCCTCCTGTTCACTCACCACACTTCTTGGGTTTCCTGCCTGCCCTGTCTCACTCCTCTGCTCTGGGGAGCATGGCTCCTGGGAAAAACCTCCCAAATAAGCTACTTGCCACTGAATATTTACCATAAATTCTGCTTTTGAGGGAACACAAACTAAGACAATGCAAGGACTTGTGCCTAGATTTACATAGAACCACTGGGGACCTCAGGGGAGAGGAGTAGGGTGGCGTGGGTGACAAGGGAGGTGAATCTGATGGAGCTTTTGGTTTCTTTTGAAACACACATCCTGAGACATACCACTGACTGGAAAGTAATTTAACAATGTCACCACCCGATGGATGATACAACTGTGAAGCATAAGGGGCTTGGGCCCAAATGAAGCATCCAGAAGAACCCAAACCCAGCATAAACTACACCGCAGAATCTAGTGCCAGGCTATACTGGTCTGAATCTTTGGCTCTACCACAGATGAGCCGTGTGCTAAGTCTTTCAAATTCTTTGTGCCTTGGTTGCCTCATTATACAAACGGGAATAATCTTATTGGTACCTACCTCACAGTGTTGTTACGAATTCAACAACTCGTGACACATCAAGTACTAGTACAACTCACCGCTCATGGCTGCGTGTGCATTCTGCTTATCGCTGCATTCTCCTGTGCAGGTCATCTTAGCTAAGTCTGGGTGTCTCCCAGGTTAGTTTTCACAGTGGATATTCTTCTCCCAGAACCACCCCAAATTGCTTCATTTGATGTACTTCCTGTTTCCAGGAGGAGAAAGCAAAGTTCGCTTTGGAAAGCAGGGCAGGAATCTGCACCGTCATCAGATCTCTGTGAAGGTCAGGTTGAGCTTTACAGAGCCGAAAAGGACAGTCAAACTCCAGAAACCAATCAGCAGTTGCGGCAAGTTGAGAAGAAGCGTGCACACTGGAGTCCAACATTGTACGGGGAAGCAGTTTTGACAAGGAGCTAAGAATGTGCAGCAGAGAGAGACACGCAATTGGCTTCACTTCGTACTTTCTCACAGTTTTTATGTCTGCTTTGGAATTAACTTCTTTTTCCCCTCTCTCTCATTTGAAAAGAACTAACCCCTGATAATTAAGCTCAGAGTGCACTGATGATGTCCACCATGTCGCATAAATATTATTTCCAGTTCTCGGGTCTGTCATGTTAAAGCTATGCAATTATTTATTATCATAGTGATATATATTTTTCATTCTCTTGTGCCTCCTAGAACCTAAAGCAGAAAAAAGTGCTTCAATAGAACTTCGTATATTGCTTCTTTGAAGCTGGGAGGCTGTATTACTAAGGACTGTAGAATGATGGGGGTTTGGGATGTTTTAATGAATCATTGCCTAATATTTCTTTTCTTACGACACATATATGATTAGCTAATGTTGTCTGCTCACTGATTAACTTTGTTTATTTCCTAATTAGGTTTAGCATCAGCTGTCTTGTAGTTATAGAAATAATTGTTTGATTAATGTGTGGGAATTTACATTTTCATGATGCTTCTGCATAAGTTCTATCCCAATTAGCTGCAGTGCCCCATGCCGATCTGGGGCACCAGAATTGCAATTCTCACCCACTAAGTGGTAACTGTTATATTGATTGGTAATAATCGGGTGCAGAGAGTAAATACACATTAGCGAAATTTAAATTATACAATAACTGGTTCTTTAATTGGCTTCTAAGTAGTGAAGTTCTAGAGAGGGGTAGCTGTAATTTACACACAAGGGGGTTTCATATGCTTGTCAATGAGGCTTTCGATCAATAAATGCCATAAAGTCTTAAGAATCCCTCTAGAAATTGGCCAAATCTGCCCCCTAGCTCGTGAGGGGCTCTTTGAGTCTCTCCCTGGCCTGTGACTTTGGTAAGTGCCCTCAGTGGTCCCCCACTGCACCGATGGCACTGTAAGTGTCCATGCGCGAGCCAGTGCCCAGGAATCTTCCAAACACGTGTCCTCCGCCATAGCCGGCCAGTTTGTGAGTCTTTCTGCTCTGAGCAACAGAAACCCACTCATAATACCTTGGGGGGAAACAAAACCAGGACTCACTGTAAGGAGGTGTGGAGTGGAGGGAGAGCCAGGAAATTCATGGCAGAGAGAAGCTCAGGGCACTTTCACTCCAATCTCTATTGGTCTCCGTTGCTACCCTTCCCTCCCCACTTCCCCCTCTCCCTCCCTCCCTCCCCCTTCCCTTTTTGCCTCCCCTCCTCCCTCTCATCCTCCCTTCCCTTATGTACCTTTTTGCAAGTGTCCTCCCTCACTCCCAGTCAGGTTTCCCACCCACTTCGCCGCTTCCTCTCAGCAGATGTCACCTGAGCATGGTTTTCACTTGCTGTGGTTCCAACTCCACACAGTGCAAGTCCCATAGCTCGAGCTTCCCTAGACTTTCCTTTTCTGGGATCCTGCTCATAAGACAGGAACATGGGGCTTGAGGCTGTGTCATGTGTAAGGCACTCGCCTGCCACCCACGCTCTATGTGCCATCTACTTCTACCAGCTGAGCTAAACTTTACGTAATATAGGAAACAAATCAATTCCTTGTAAAATTTAACACATCATGAAGGGGACATTTTAATCCGTTCTATGAATGCGAAGCCAGCATTTTCCTGACACACATTAAAATGAAACGTGTGTGTGCCAGCGAAGGTCATTTCCTGTACCTCACATAACACCGCACGGGAACACCAGCTTGGCGCCTCCTCTCTATTGCATCACAAGCGTGGCTTGCGAGCAGCCTCGGGATTGGTTGCTCTTATATCACGTGCCCCTCCTTGTCCTACCAGCTGTGACTGTGGGGTGGGGATCTGGCAGGGCCACGTGACGTAGAGTAGTGCCATGTAGGATCAGGGTTACACAAGTGGGCTGACTGACACAGCTGGCAGCCAGGTGCTGACCAGGATCCGGGTTTCAATCCAAAGTTTCTCTCACAGAAACTCCACGAGAAAGGGCCTCAGAGGCTCTGCTTCTCCATCTTTTGAAGCCTAGAGGAGCAGAATAAATCCCACAGCGACAAAGGAAAGTTTCATCTGAGGCCCCGGGAAGTCGCTGCTCCATCTGGGATCCTCACAAGCAGCTCAATCCAGAGCTACATCTCTTTACCTAGAACCCAGCTTTGGGCAGCTCTAGTGGCCTTGACAAATGGACCGGCTCCCCTTTCAGTTCCTGAAATGCAAGACTGCAGTGAGCCAGGGACTATTAGCAGCCTGCCAGGGAGGCATTTTGCTGAGCCAAGAGGAAGAGCGTGTGGGGAGTGCTGAGAGTGCTCGGGAATACAGAGCAATCGCCATGGTTCTGACTGCAGAGGACCTTGCCAGCACGATGGAG
>PVKA01039374.1:0-19528 GCA_004027165.1 Ctenomys sociabilis
ACAATAGAAGCGGGTTATCCACAGAAGTTGTTGACTTGAGCCATTCACAGCTCATTATATTAATATAACTTTATATACCTCCATTTTTATACTTTTCTGCTGGATGGTTAAGACCTAGTTAAAGCAAGACCTATACAACAAAAAATGTAACTTTTGTATCAGATAAGGTCAGTCAGGTACCCTCAGGGTTTATCCTGTAACTCTGTACCGCTCTTTGCAGATCCCTTGTCAGTGTCAGCCTTGTGGATGAGTCACAGTCATTGCGTGACCAATTTGCTCTCTGTGGAAGCCTGAGAGAAAGTTTTCTCTTTATGTGACTCTCCTTAGGCACACTATACATCATCGATCACATTCCTGTGTGGTCCCATAATCTCCTTGATCAGAAAATTTGGGGCACTACTGAGTTATATGATGTTACAGTACAGGTTCTCCTGTGTCCTGAGTATTCACTGACCTTGAAAAGCTAGGGCCAAAATGTTGGCTGACCTTGCAACCTTTCTTTTTCTCTAATTTTTGATCTGCAAACTTAGGTTTCTAACCCTCCAGAAGAGTTTATTATTACCCTGCAACATATGCAGTTCAGTTTACCCACACTGTTATTCTAAATATCAGACATCATAGGCATAACATGGAACATTATTTTTCCATCAAGTATTGAGATACTAAACTCTAAGTCTGAAGCCAGGCATGGTGGTGCATGCTTGTAATCCCAGCACTCGGGAGGCTGAGGCAGGAGGATTGATGTGAGTTTGAGACCAGCCTGAGCTACAAAGTGAGCTTAAAGCCAGCCTGAACTGCATAGCGAGACCCTGTCTCAAAAAGACAAAATAAATAAATAAATAAATAAATAAATAAATAAATAAATAAATAAAATAAACTCTAAGTCTGTACAGAATATGAAGAAGAAAAAAAATTTTAATATAGGAATGAACACTTACATATATTTACATAGATATTTAGAAATCCATCCATATACAGCATAGTAGCATGGTAGCATGACTGTCTTCTGACATTTTTTTGTCTTTTTTTCATTTACTACCCTTTAAAAAAGGGCAGTATAGTAATAGCTTGTATTTCATGACAAGAAGCACATATTTAGAAGACCAGAATGGCAGGCATTTGGAGTGTGACCGTTCTATTACACTTCGTTAAATTCAGTGCAGTTGCTAGGTTCACAGGTATCAGCATATATGGTTAGTTGGGGTGAGAAACCTACCACTTAACTGCTAGTTTCAAAAATCTCCTGATGTTTCTCAGGATCATTGTCTTACCCATCTAGTGTGTATAAGTGAATGGTCTTGCCTCTGTCATGTTTCTCAGCGTTTCTCCTTCCCTCTCCTTATTGTCCAATCCTCAAGTTCTTGCTTTCCTTTTAATTGTGTTATACCTTTCTATTTGTAATTCTTCTTTTGAGTTATACTAGGGAGACCATACGATATTTGCACATGTTATAGCTTCTTTCTTGTACAGGGTTAGTCCTATCGTGTCAGGAGGAATTATGACCTCATGGCTGCTTTTACCATGAGATTACGTGTGGTTTAAGAAAATATGCACAAGTGCCAAGCTGACCAAAAGCGGACTTGCGATGGCTAATTCCATGCCGATTTGCCTGGGCCGGGCCTTAGGGACGCCAAGACAGCGCCCAGGATGCACTCGAAGGTGTCCGTCACAGGAACCGTGCCCAGCTCCCCTCCCACAGGTGAGCACTGCCACTCAGCCCCTGCTGCCAGAACCCAGCTAATCCCACGAAACTCCGGGGCCCACTGGAGTGGCCGCGGTTCCTGCCGTAAGGTCAGACCATGCAGCATTCCAGGGCGCTGTGGTCCCTCACAGGTCTGCTTCTCTACCGACTGCGGACAGCTATGTCTTTAGGACCCTCCCAGTGGGGGTGAATAAATCTTAAAGGACAAATCCACTCTAATGCGCCAACTCCCTAAGCCTCTGTAGGCTGTAAGTGAAGCAGAAGGCAGGGAGCAATTCCAGTGCCCTTCTGAGGAGTATCTTGTGATGGGGGTTTGTGCCAACCGGCCAGCGAAATTGCTAAGCCCTTTCTCCAGCCACAGCATTAAATGCCCAGCCTCTGCTTGGTGACCCCCGAATTCAGCCTCATGCAGCCCTGTGCCACCCCCGATGCCTCTCAGCCTGAGCGCCGGTCCATAGGCACGCCCCTGGGTGGCTTCTTCTGGTGGGTACTGCCCGGTCCATGGCTCTTGGTGTTACATATTTGTCTACACTTGACTTTAGTTACAGGTCCAGTGGTGAAGATGAGTAGGTGCAGAGGAGAACAAGAGTCCTGTATGGTCCCTGGCACGGCCTCAGCCGTGGAGGATTTAGCCCCACCCCTGCCGTTGAGGAGGCCACTACTCTGGGGGGTACAGAAGTCACTCGCTCTGGGCACAGGGAGGCCTCCTCTCCTGGGAAAAAGCTGTCAGAATTTAGGGGCTCAATGTTCCCAACTTCACTAGGGTCTTCCTACAGGTCACCAGCCCAACTCGAGGGATCCATTCTTTCCTGTCAGTGCCCTCACTTTAAGAGTTGACAAAGCCGGGCATGGTGGCGCATGCCTGTAATCCCAGCACTCGGGAGGCTGAGGCAGGAGGATTGTTGTGAGTTCGAGACCAGCCTGAGCTACGAAGTGAGATTAAGGCCAGCCTGAACTGCATAGTGAGACCCTGTCTCAAAAAGACAAAAAAAAAAAAAAAAAGGAGTTGACACTGCTGTGGCAGAGTTTGGCTTCAGTTACTGTGGAACCAACCGCAGGATGAGGTTTGGGTTTTTATTTTCAGCAATTTAAGTCCTGTGGATGTAAGAGGTGCAGCTCTCCTTCCGGGCCCACTAGAGGGTGATTCATGCCGCCTTTGAGATGGGAATCCAAGACACTGAGCCCATCTTCCTCCTGAACTACGTTGTCTGAGGATGTTAGGACCCACTAACATCCTCAGATGCCACTGAACTCTAGTTTTCCAAAGCTCTGTGGAAGCATGGAGAGACCCTGAGCTGCGTGTTTCCTGTAAGTGGTGGCCTGGGAGGCTGCAGCACGGATATTTTTCATTTCTCCGTAGACAGCTCACACACGGACCCATGCTCACTTCGTAATACTGAAAATAGTTATTAGCATCTTCCAATCAATCAGACTAGAAAGCAAATTCCAGAAACCCCAGAATAATGCAAAAAGCTCATCTTTAAAATCATGTTTTTCTTAGAACCACTCTCAGTACCAATATGTGGATTAGTCACAGTTCTCCAGAGAAACAAAACCAGTAAGATACAACACACACACACACACACACACACACACAGAGTGATTGAAAACTATGGCTCAAGTTTAAACAAGCAATTATTACAGTAAAAAAAATCCAACACATTTCCATTAACCACCTTCAAGATATTCCCCCTTGGCCAGGGATATAGCTCAGTGGCACAGAGCCTCCCTCACAAGCACAAAGATGTGGGTTCAATTCCTGGTACCAAGAACCCCCTAAAATATTCGCACTCACTTCAGACCTATTTAGTCCATTGTTCTTGCCAC
This sequence comes from Ctenomys sociabilis, assembly GCA_004027165.1. NCBI lineage: Eukaryota > Metazoa > Chordata > Mammalia > Rodentia > Ctenomyidae > Ctenomys > Ctenomys sociabilis. The sequence continues at coordinate 3,530 of PVKA01039374.1, forward strand.
TTTCTGCAGCTGTGCCACAAGTCCTCTTTCATGGGTGTCTTTACAAGGTGTGACAAAATACAGTGAATATTGCTGCCGAGTTCCGTCCCATGGAGATGCAGGCTTAAAAACATTGTCGTGCGTCCTTATCCACGTGAGCCACCGGGTCTGGCACAGAGTGACTTCTGGTTCTTCCCTAAAGTGAAAACGACCATGAAAGAGAAACACTTCCAATCAGTGGCCGCGGAGGGAGCCACGGTAACAGAGCTAAGCATCACAGGTGTCAGGTGGGGTCGACCCCTAGCAAGTTTCATGTACAAGATGTAAGATGGGTTTCTGGCCCGGCCTGGCGGCGCACGCCTGTAACCCCAGCACTCGGGAGGCTGAGGCAGGAGGATTGTTGTGAGTTCGAGACCAGCCTGAGCTACAAAGTGAGCTTAAAGCCAGCCTGAACTGCAGTGAGACCCTGTCTCAAAAAGACAAAAAATAAATAAATAAATAAAAGATGAGTTTCTGGCCCTGTGCATTTCTAAGTGCACTTCGTTGCCACGTCCCACCAGCTCTGCATCCGGAGCCATGGATGTGCTCAGACACATCACCTGAGCTGAGTCAACCCCATCGGAGGTGAGTGTTTTCCTGGAAACCATTCCTTCTCCTTTATTAACTGTAGCCCACACAGAGGTGACCAAGAGGTGTATTCATGAGATACTACACACATGCATGGCATCCCTTATAAATACATTCTACCTTCCCACTCTATAGGTGCCCCCAGCTTGAGTTTCAGGAGGCTGGATCCTAGCAACACCGACAGTTATTCCAATACCACTTGGCAGGAGGAAAAAATGACGGAGGGGAAGTCAGGGTGAGAAGAAACAGCAGCCTGCAACGATTGTGGTTGGAATAACGTACTTTCTTGCAAATCTTACAAAAACATACAACCATGTGCCCAGATAGCCACTCCCCCACCCCCTCCCAGTCCCCCAGCCCCCAGGCCCTGGAAGGAGCAAGTGAGGGCCCAGCACAGTTCTGCAAAAGGCACAGTCCTCGGAGATTAAAGAGACCAAGAGCAGGGTAATTACTAAGGTGGAGACCTCAGAACTGCAGCCTCCGGCACAATCATCCTAACAAGTTAAATTAGCCCCGCATAAACCCATGCCTAATAAAACTAGGCTGTCTGTGCCCAGGGCTCTTGCTAGGAAGGAGGACTTCAAAGCCCAAGGCCAGGTCACCAGAGGTGTTTCTGACCCCCTCTGGGCCCCAGGCCTGTGATGGCTACAGGCCAAGGCAGGGCCACCCATCACACCTCTTACAGCCTGGTCCACTTGCCCAGGACTCGTGTCGCAGACACAGCTTTGCCCACCCCAGTGCCCTTTGTTCCTACCACCTCAGCTGAGAGGGCAAGATGCAGAACAGGGTCCCATGCAGGCCTGAGCAGGATCAGAGCCCCCTGAGGGGTGGGTGGGACAGGCGAGAAATGCACAGGCTGGGCACCACGGAGGGAAGCCATTGCTGCCCTTTAGGGTCTCACCCAGGCTGGGGTGCAAGGTTCTGCAGACTTGGGGCACTGGCTTTCCTTCCATTTAGCACAGCCCTTATGCTATGGGTTACTTGTGCTTTGCCTTCCAGGGTTCTCATGCCTGAGCCTCAGTTCCCAAAATAAAGCAACTGAAAGACCTTAAAAGGCAGGGCCTAATGAGAGGGAACTGGGTCAGGAGACCCCGTCCCCGGGGGGGATCAAGGCCCACCTCCAGGGAATGGGCTAGGTCTCACGGGACCAGGTGAGCTGCTCTGTGTGTGCCACTTCCCCCCCTGTCGTACGGTCCTGCTGCTGGATGCCGTCCCTCTGCTGTGGCAGTCAAGGGCCCTCCCCAGAGGCCACACGCATTGGGCTCGCCTGCCCCTGGACTTTCAGCCTCCAACACTATGAGCTGCTTATTTACCCTTCCTCGGGTATTTTATGATAACAGCATAAAACGGACTAAGGTGTATTCCACCCAGGAAACACAAATTGGACCACACAGTGGAGAAATACGTTCAGGTAGCATCAAAGGACTCTGTAGTTCAGAGCAATTGTAGCCTAAGCCTGGACCGTGCCAACCCCCTCAGGCTTGCTAGAAGGCAGGAGTGTGGCCACCCTGACCTCAGCTACCACCTCACAATGCAGGGGCAACTGTGCAGAGCGGGAGGGAGAAGGTGTGAGGGCTCTGAGTCCACAGAGCCCGAGTCCTGAGCCTGCTCCCAGGTCCTGGCTCCCAAAGATCTTCCTCCCCACCTGGCTCCTCTGTCCCAGGGCAGCAGAAACCTCACATTTGCAAGAACCTTGACCAACTAACTATTAAGGCCATCTAGGTAACACCGAATGGGAGTCAAAGTCCTGGGTTCAAAGAAGCAAGGGAGAGAGAGGTCACCACAAGTCCCCTGGGCAGGGAGGGCAAGGGGTGCACCTTTCAAGTAACCAGAGCCGTAAGCAGGCAGACCTGCCTCCAACTAGCTGTGATCTGGCTAGTGCTTTGAGGCACTTCCGCTCAGGAAAACCCTGTTCTCTGTTCCCGAACGAGAGGGAGAAAGAAAATAGGAAACACATGTTCTTTCTTCAGGGGTGGCTGAGCACCCAGCCCCAAGAAGCCCCAGTGGGGACCTGCTCCCAGGATGGGCATTTCCAGCCTGCCTGGGACCCAGGCTCCAAGGGCCATGGGCACATGCAGTATACACAGAGACCCGAGCTGTGACAGGGTGACATCTGTGTCCTTACAAACTCCTGGGCAACCTTCTGGGCCTCTGGTTCTTCCCCTGGGAAATGGAGGCGACTGTCCCTGCCTCCTTTCTACCTTTTTTCCAACATTAACTTGAAGCCACCAGATATTGTGCGTATGGAAACACTACTGAGAATCCCAGAGATACCTTTTGCTCCCAGCCCCTCTGGGAAGCCTGCTCTGATTGCCCAGAGGGGAAGGACACCCCCTCTGCCCTCACTGCTTACTTCTCTGTGTGGGGCCTGACTCACACTCTGCTTCAGGCAGAAGTCTCTGAGCTCTGCGCATCTTGTCACAAGGTCAGGAGGCCACTGAGGTCCCTTGTTTCCCCAGCTGCCAGCAGGTATGTAAGGAGGCCGGGCTGGAGGACCTCTCCTGTTCCCAGGTGCCCTCAGCCCCACCCTCTCCTCTCCCCCCAGATCAAGCCCTGACTGGTAGGACTGTGGAATGTGGCCAGCCCTGTAACTGGGGCATTCAAGGAAAAGGCCCCAGTGGGCCCCAGAAGGACCTCTGTGACCCCTCGGAGCTGCCTTTGGCCTGGGCAAGAGGAGCACCAGGAAGCCTTGGTTGATGCTGCATTTACCTTTTCTGCCCTCCCCCGCAAGCACAGGGCTGCATCAGCACTGTTCCTATGGCCCGTTCCTGGCTGTGGCCTGAAGGGCTCAGAGTGTCAGGAGGCCTTTGAAGGGTCCCCATGTGCTAAGACCATGGGTGTGTTCCACCTCTTTAGGAGCTGGGGTTACTAGGGATTGAACCCTGGATCTCCACACTAAGCTACATCCCAGCCCTTCTTTGCATTTTACTTTGAGACAAGATCTTTCAAAGTCATTAGTTTGCCTAGGCTGGGCTTGGCTTGTGATCCTCCTGTCTCACCGCCCTGCATGCGCCACCATGCCCTGCCTACATTATCTCTGAGCAAGTCTACCTGCATTGTCAGTATTCTCTTGAGAGTGATCACATTTCCATAGTGCCCATGTGAAGGTCCTCTAGGAGCCTGGTCTGCACACGGTGACCAGCAAAAGAAGAGATGGGGGAAAGGAGGCCAGGCTGCTGGCCCTGCCAGCCCCGCTGAGAGCGGCTCCCTGTCCTGCTGGACCACTCTTGTGGCTTGATGGAGCCATGAGCTCCCTGGAGCCCAGGGGTAGAGGGTGACATCAGCAACAGACACTGCATTCTAGGCAAGGTGGCCAGAAGAGGCCACGTCTCCTCCATGGCCCTCTTCTGCTGGATGCAAAGGACCTGCTGGATCCATGAGTCACCGCATGGACACCCTCCTGCAGGCCAGGGATGCCCACATAGGACTGCTCCAAGAGGGTCAGCTGTAGGTGTTTAGCCAGTGAAATGTGGAGATCTGCTTGTCCCAGCAATGGGCATTACCACAAGAGAACCTCCAGCTCTGCCGACCTAGCTCTGATCTAGGCCTCAGGGTGTGGTCAGGACCCCCCCTCAGCTCCCACCCTGAAGCACAGTGTCCCCACCCCGCCCCCAGCCTTGCCTGTGTTCCCATCACATACAGGCACGCTGACAGAGCAGCTGCATTCCAGCTGTCAGCATCCTGCCCTGGCTGCCACAGCCCTTTCCACTCTGCCTCAGGTCTCCCAGGATCTTGGCACCCACTCTGACCTTTCCAGGTAGCCTCAGCCCTGTCTTCTCCTTCACCAGAAGCCAGACTAGGCCCTGGGCTGCCTGCACAATGCTTAGGGCTTTCTTGCTGAGGCAGGTGCTGACTCTGGCCTTGGGTGTCGTGGTTTCCATTTTACAGATGAGAAGACCCAGGTGTGAAGGAGGTGTGATCTTTGCATGGGGTGTATAACTCGCACTAGTAGCCCAGGCCTAGACTCCATGTCATGTAGGGGCCAGGGTCTGCATGTGAGGTCACTGTGTCACTCAAACCCAGTGATGTCTCAAATCCAGAGATGTTCATTCAGTGCACACTGAATGAGGGGCAAAAGGAAGCCGATTGCCAATGATCAGGCAACGTGCCTTGGGCTGGTAGCATTAGGGGACCCTGGAAGCTTCCTAGGGAGGGTAGAGTTTGGGGTCAAGTCAGATGGCCTTGCTGAGCTTGGTTTACCTTGTAAGGCCTTTCAGGAATGTATATGTATATGTGTATATACAGCACCCTATGCAAGCCCCACCCAGAAATGCAGAGAGATTTTAAGTCAGAGGTATTCAATAGAAATCAAGCATAACCCACAAGTGCAAGCCATCTTTATGTACTTACTTGTTTACTCACTGCAGTCCTAGAGATTGAACCCAGGACCTTCCATGGAGGCAAGGCTTTTCTGTAATTCATTGCATAAGAAATGTTATTTTGAAATTTTTTTTTTAAACCCCAACAATAAATTGACATATGTTGGTACTGTCTATAAAGCCTGCTATATAGGAACAACACATCTCAATTTATTTATTTATTTACTTTTAATTTATGGATTAGGTACAGGGTCTCACTGCACAGCTCAGACTGATGGTGATCCTCCTGTCTCAGCCTCCCCAGGGCTGGGATAGCAGGCGTGCGTTACCATGCTCAAGTTTGGTTTTGGCTCGCAGGTGGTTCCTGGGATTGAACCTGGGTCCTTGCGCTTGTCGGGAAGGAGCTTAGACTGCCAAGCTATCTCCCGGCCCCTACATCTCCATTTAGATGCCCCATGATTCAAGGTCTCAAGAGCTATGAGTTGGGTGTGGTAGGACATGCCTTAATTCCAGCACTCAGGAGGCTGAGCCTGGAGCATAACAGGTTCAAGCCTTGCCTGAGTTCCTGAAGGAGACCCAGGCTCAAGGTAAAATTTTAAGAAAGGGCCAGCTTGTAGCTCAGTGGTACAGCCCTTGCCTACCGTGTGTAAGGTTCTGTGTTTGATTCCCCATAACCACTAAAAGAACAAAAATAGCCATAAATGGCTGCCAGCCACTACCCTGCACCCCTCAGCTCTGGTCAAGAAGTGGGCATTTGTGAGAAAAGGCTTGAGGACTCCCCACGAGAAGCCACACACTTAGGGTGCTCTCTGCAGAGACCGAGTCTCTAGGCAGTACTAAGTCAGGGAAAGAGGTGGTGGCTTCCATCTGCAGCGACATCGGCTTGTGTTGGCATTCGGCTATTCACCGAAGGCCTGGGAGGAAGCTTGGAAACTGCTCAAGCAGCGCCAAGGAGCCCCATAGTCCAGGCTGCCGGCCCTGTCCCCCATCACCCCAGGCCCGCAGGTTACAGGCATGCGCATATTCAACCCGGAAAGTTCTCACCGGTAGGGTGTGACCGGGAAGGACGGGGGAAACTCAGCAAAGAGCAGGCCAGAAATTGTTGCCACATGTGTAGTAGGAGCCCAAGGCAAGTCCTGCCCTGCACTGTCTGCAAGTACCACCTAAGAGAGGTGCTTCAGAAACTCGAGCCTGGCCCACCAGAGGCGAGAGACACCTCCCTGTGTGCGACCTGCACGGTCCCACAGGGCCCCTCTCTCAGGCTGTGCGCCCTGATGTTGTCATCTTAAAACCCTTAGGACCGGGCCGGCCAGAGAGCTCAGCAGACTAAAGCGCCTACTTAGGCAGGTGCAGGGGCCACGTGCGTGCCAGCCCTGCTCCTAAGGCAGGCTGAGCGGGCTAGAGTCAGGGCGTGTGGTGCACACCTGTGATCCCAGCACTAGGCAGGCTGAGCTTCACACGAGTCTGAGCTTCGTAGTGAGACCCTGTACCAACCAAATACAGAAAGAAAGAAAGAAAGAAAGAAAGAAAGAAAGAAAGAAAGAAAGAAAGAAAGAAAGAAAGAAAGAAAGAAAGAAAATCCTTAGGGCTATGCAAGCTCCAGGCCTGATTCTCAGTTGGCCCTGGAACCCACAAATTGTGCTCTGGAAAGGAGGGCGCTGAAGGCCTCAAGAAGCCGATCCTGTCCACGCACCCAGGTGAGGGCTTTTTTTTCTTCTTCTTCTTTTCTTTTCTTTTTTGGTCGTATAGCAGGTCAAACCTTAGACCTTGAGCTTGCCAGGCAAGTGCTTATGCGCTGAGCTGTACCCCCATCTCCAGGGCTGGCCTTCTAAGGCTGGTCCTACAGGGACCAGAGCAGCCCTCTGGCCTCTTCAGCAGAGCAAAGAGAGGCTTTCTGGAGATGCTGGTGTTGGAGAGCAGCAGCAGATGTGTGTGTTTTCCAAAGTTCCCTTCCTGTCTATTTTCATTTAAAGAAAAAGGACTGGGACCAAGGAGATGGCTCAGTGGAATAAGCGCTTCCCTGACACGCACAAGGGCCTGAGTTCAATCCCCGGTTTGAAAGAAAGAAAGAGAGAGAGAGAGAGAGAATTGCATTGCAGCCTGGAGTAATACCGGGACAGGGTGGCAGCCTGAACTGCGAGGCTCCTTGGCGCTCCTTGAATGGTTTCCAAGCCTCCTCCGAGGCCTCCCTCCGGTGAATGACCGACTACAAGCACACGCGTCCCTTGCTGATGTTTTTTAACCTATCGAGGAGTATGCTTTTTAAAGCTGGCTTCCAGCCCTTCCAGAGGCAGAGATTCCCTCTCTCGGCTCACAGAGAGCCCTAGTGTTTCATAGGAGCATCCGGTGGCCCCTCACCCTTTCTTCCGAGCAGGAAGGGGAAGGAGTTGGTTCTAGTGGCTGTGCCCTGACCTACCCTGAGCCAGCCAGTCAGGACAAGAGCCTCTGATGGCAGCAATCCACAGAAACACTGTCCCTGCCCTGCCCTGCCCAGCTCAAGCGAGGCTTCCCCTCCTGCCCGGCCTCACGTTCCTCCAGACTTCCCCAAGCCCAGAGCCCCCCACTAGCCCCACCTTCCTGAACCTGCCTGCCTGGACCAGGAATAAAAGAGCACATCTCCTGCCCTTGCTACTTCGTGAAGCGGTTCTGGAAGTCCTCGCGTTTCGCTTGGGTCTAGATGTCCCTCCAAAGCCTCATGCAGTCGCAGGTGGGACTTCCTTAGAGGTGCCTGGATCTGAGTGTGTGATGCTGAGATCCATTCACGGTGCAACGCTAGGCTCAGGGTCGCTAGGATTAAGGGTGTGAGCGCTACTTGCCCTCAGTACTCCAGGTAGTGTAAGGGACAGGAAGAGCGCAGTAGGCCTTTGTTCCTTTGCTGCCTGCTGCCCACTGTGAACTGTTTCTCCCCTACAATGCCACCCTGCCTTGTAGCAAGCTGATCATAGATTGAAACCTCTACAAACTGAGCTGAACAGAACTTTCCTCCCTGAACTTGTGGGTGTTGGTATTTTGTCTCATGTAACTAAGAGGCCTCTTCAGGGAGGGCCTTCCTCTGCACTGCACCGCTGCCTCCACTTCCTGACTAAGCTCAATGCGTCTGTGTTTCAAGGTCATTCTGAGTTTGAGTTGGGAAAAGAGCAGGACCTTTGTACTCTTCTGAGGACACACCGTCATGCTCCATGAGCCTGCCTTTCCGTGTCCACTGCCTGCAGCATTCTCTGTATATTTCGATCGCACCTCATAGGCACCTGTGCTCACAGAGGACCCCTGAGCAGCAGGACACAGTTTCTTGGAGAGCACCCAGAGCACTCCCAGTCCTGCCCACTGGCCCCGGGGGTCTGTCCCTAGGACGTGCCCCTCACTTTTTTTTTTTAGGGAAAGGTTTACAGGGTGTTCAGGGTCTCACTACTAGATCGGACTCATAGTGATCTGCCTGTTTAGAGGCAGATCCCAAGAGCTGGTATCACAGGTCTGTGCCACCGCGTCCAGTCTTAATTGCTGTTTCAGTGCAGGGCTGAATGGCAGGCCTGCCCAGGGATTGAACCCCTGGTCCCTGTGCCTGCTTGCAGGTCCTTTAATCCACTGAGCTACTCTGCCAGCCCTGATTGGGCTACTCTCACTAGCACACAAATGTGCCCTAATTCCTCCCACCCTCAAAATAATAATAATAATAATAATAATAATAATAATAATAATAATAAAACTGAGAAAAGAAAAGTGCTCTTGAGCATTGCCCCCTTCCCTTTTACAGCAAACTGTCTGGACAGGATTATCTACCTCTGCCATGTCCAGTTTCCTATCCTTTGTCATCTCTCATTTTTTAAATGCAAGCTTACTGTGTCACAAAATGGTGTGGCAACGCATGCCTGGAATCCCAGCACGTGGGAGGCTGAGACCACCAGCTCCCCCTGGGTCTCCAGCACCTTCCAGACCCCCGTAGACTCTGAACTTGCCTCCTGTGTAAGCACACAGGCCTGCATGCACATGTACGTGGGAATCACTCACACATGCACAGAGACCTTCCATGCATTCTCTGGCTCCTATTTCTCTGGAGATTAACATGACTCTCTTCATGAAACTGAAAAAAATCTTTTCTATTTTTGGTTATTAAGAGCTTTTTCACCCGAATGTAGAGGCACACATCTGTAATGACAGCACTCTGGGAGACTGAAGTAGGAGGTTCACAAGTTCGAGACCAGTTGGGAAATTTAGAAAGACCCTGTCTCAAACTTAAAAATAAAAGTGGCTGGGGTCATAATCTAATTCAAAGGCCCTAGGTTCAATCCCCAGCATTGCCCCATCAAGAAGAGTTCCTTTTTAAAATATTAGTGTAAGTAAAATTTTACTAAATATTATTCCTATACCAATTACAATAGTTTTATAGTTTTTTTTTTTCCTCCTTAATTCAGTAAGCATAATGAATTTAAATCATTGGCTTTCATGTACTAAAATTCTTTAATAAACCCAATTTGGACATGATTTAGTATCTTTTCTGTGTATCTCTGGATTTTGTTAAGAAATTTTGTACCCTTACTGATGAGAGAAATTGGTGTCTAATTTCTCTTCCATGTAGTAATGTCCTTGTCAAATATCAAACGTGTGTTGATTTGATGCACACATTGAAAATGCTTCCTTTTTTTCTAATCTCCAGAAAGCACCACATAATAATATTATTTCTCCCCTCAAAATTTAATAATTTTAAGGGCTGGCCAAATGGCTCAGCAGATTCAGGTGCCTGAAAGCAGGGGCAGGGGCAGGGGGTTCGATCCCTGGGCCTGCCACGCCGGCCCCACCCCAGGGCGCTCTGAGATGGCGACTGAGACTGGGCATGGTGGGGCGCGCCTGTAACCCCAGCTGTTGGGAGGCTGTAAACAGGTGAATCACTAGGAGTCTGATCTAGCAGTGAGACCCTGAACACCCTGTAGACACTTTCCTAAAAAATACAAAAAAAAAAAAAAAAACCCAACACCCAACATTTAATAATTTTTATCAGCAAAATCATCTGAGTCTAGAGGTTTGTTTTTTGTGTTTTGCTTATTTTGTTTTGTAGGAAGAATATTGAGAGCTCAATTTCTTAAGAGTTGCAGATACTCACACTGCCCAGCATGGTGATGCAAGCCTGTCGTCCCAGCACTCGGGAGGCTGGCATATTCAAGGTCAGGCTGGGCTACAAAGTCAGTTCAAGGCCAGCGTGAACCACATAGTAAAGCCCTGTCTCAAAAAGACAAAAATGAACAAAAAGGAGTTGTAAATATTTAGATTTCTGTACTTGCAGCTGCCTTGTGTTTTCTTCAATAAATTTTTCCCTTTCATCTAAGTTTTCAAACATTGCTGCAAATTTGTTCAAAATATTCTTTTATTATCTTTTTAATGTTTATAGGATCTGTAGCAAGGTTCACTTTCCCCATTATTCGTACCAACTTTACATTCTCTCTCTCTTACTTTGTTTTTTCCTAATTTCACCAGAATTTATTATTTCTTCTAGTCTTCTCATAGAACAATCTTTGTGAAGCTTTTCAGCTTTGTTCTCAGTTTAAGCTCACATCTCATTGTTTCTACCGCCTTACTATTCAGGAATTCAGTTTGCCTGAGAAATGTCAGCAGATGCAGGGGCCCACACCTCGAGTCCCCACACTCAAAAGACTAAAGCGGGAGGATGGCAAGAACCTGAGGCTGGCCTGGCTACATAGTGATTTCAAACCTAGTCTCCAAGCAAAACCAAAACCAAAACAAAACAACTTTTTTCTTTCCTTTTTTTATGTATTTAGTACAGGGTCTCACTATACAGATTGGACTCGTAGTGATCCTTCCTGTTTGTCAGCCTCCCAAGCACTGGGATTACACGTGGGTGCCACCTTGGGGGTGGGGCTGGCCAGCGGGATAAGGATTGAACTGAGTTATATCCCTAGCCCTAGATTTGATTTTGTCATTTGCTTTGCCAATTATGTGTTGTAAGTGAAGCCATAATCCAATTTTATTGTAATTACTCTTATGGTGTGTTTTAATCTGACTTTTTATTTGCTTTATTTTTCCCTTTCTGTTCTGTAGTCCTTACCTCCTTTTGGGTTGACAAAAGATTTTTTTTTTTTTCCTGGAACCTGGTATTGAACTTAGGCCCTTGCACTTGCCAGGCAAGAGCTTATTCTACTAAGCTATCTCCCCGGCCCGATACAAGATTTTTATAGAACTACACAATCCATTCCTTTTAAAGTAATACTGTTGTAGGCAGCGGAGTTAGAAATATTTTTAGACAGGCAGGGCCAGGCCCTCAGAAAGAATAATACAGGAAACAAGATGTCTGCAACTCTGGGAGGGACAGAGGCTCCTGCTGTAAACCAGACCCAAAGGCCAAACAAATGCTAAAAGAGTAGCACCTAGGATTGATATTCTAAATAGGTAGCGATCACCTGATAAGACCCACCTGAGTCACTAGCCCAGCCCCCAAGGGGAAGAGACCCTGTCCAGTATTCCTGCCCGCTTACTGTGTGACTCGATTCCCCATTTGGTCTTGGGCCTAAGCAACTTTACCTGAGCAATGGTGCTTGCCATCCCATTGGTTGACCATAGTTTTGTCCCACACCACATCCACCTAAGCGAGATCCCTTCTCTACCTTAGACCCATGTGGTTTTGCCCTATAAAAGTCCCTAAGAGAGACAGCTTCCCCGGGGAAACCTGCTCTGGTCCCCCTTCTGTCGCTCTCCAACAGAAGCTTTTCTTTCCAATAAAGTTTTAATCCCAACCTCCGTTTGTTCCTAAAATTCATTCTTTGGTTTTAGAGAACACGAACTCATCAAGGTCAGGTCGGGAGTTTTACTTCCCTGCATCAATACAGTCTGGGTTTTTTTTATTATGACTTTTTGTCATGACCACAAATGCCGTGGTTGTAGAATTGTCTTTAACCTATCAAAGTCAGATACAAGTAATTATTTCTACCACTTCCTGGATAACACAGGAACCTTAGACTCTTTGAGCTCTACTTCTTACTACCCTCCAACACACTCCATTATTTTCAGGTATTTTCATTCTCATTTTAAATCCCTCAAGATATTTCCTTTGTTACCTATGCAGTTGGTGTTCACTGGATGTACATAGTTACCATTTCTATTGTTTGGCCATCCTTCTTACATCTCCAGGATTGCATTTGAGTAGATTTACCTCCTTCTTTTTTTTTTTTTTTTTTCTTCCTTTTTTAATAGATTTGCCTTCTGCCTGAAGAACACTTATTAGTACTCCACTTGATGCAGTTAACAGATGATGAAATTGATCAAATTGTTTCTCAAAGCGTATTTTATTTCTTGGCATCAGGAATCAAACTCAGGACCCAGCACTTGCTAGGCAGACACTGTGCCACTGAGCTATATCTGAGGCCCTTCTTTTCTTTTTAAAGGGTATTTTTCCTCCCACACAATTCTAGCCTATGGTAGTGCTCAGAGCTTGAAGATGACGTCACTTCATCTTCCTGGTGATCCCATTGTTTCACTTGAGAAGTCAGTTATCCCTCTGTTGGGCCTTTTTATTTTGCTTGCTTTTTCAACTTTTAAACAGTTTTTAAAAGTTAACAGTTTCATTAAACTGTTTCTGGTATGTTTCATATACTATAAAATTTACTCTCTGACTGCTCCAAGATGTTTTGTTTGCTTTTCATGGTTAGAATCTCGAAACACAAGCCTCAAACCAAGTAGGTGGAGTCACAGTGTCGATCTAAACCTCAGCACCGTGAGGGCAACTCGGTGGCCTTCGCCTATTGTGTTCAGTACTCTTTCCTGGCCCCTCAAAGAGCATCTGGCACGTATCAAACAAGTGTGTATCGAGTTAATTGGATAGAATGAATCCCGAGTTCCACCTCACCGGGGTCCTCGGCCAGTCCACAAGCAAGCAATGCGTTTTCCAGCCAAGCACTTCCCTAACCCTCAGCAAATCTTCAGGTAAAGTCTTCTGATTGCATGTCAGCTCCTGGATCCTCCTGGAGACCTGCTTCCCAGCCCTTAAGATACATGCTGAGGGCTGAAAAAGATACATGTTAGGAAAGAAGTCCACAGCTCCTCCTTCCCACATTCCTGGCCTTCCCTTGAGGGTACAGTGGGACTGTGGATGTCTGAACACCCACGAATAGCCCTATAGTAGACAGTGCAGAAAATCGTAAAAGAGAAGAAAGCTCTTGGATGGAATATTCACCTCAGAGGTCAGGCTTTCCCTATCAAAGCCCGAGGCTGCCAGTAGAGCTGCACCTGTCCCATCACTGGCCGAAAGAAAGCCTTCCGAGTACCAGGCGTCCTCAGTCATTGTGCACCAGGGGAGAGCTCTTCCCTGGGCTTCCGGTGAAACAGAGCTGCCAAGACACGCCCGCTGAGCTCTGTGTCCTAAAGGCTAACCAAGGGGTGCTGCCGACCAACCGAGACTGCGAAGACCCTAGCCCGAGTGTCCCCAGCAGAAAGGACACAGCTGACGTAAAGCCACCTGGGATTCAAAAGGCCTTGGGACAAGGAGAGAATCGGAAAACCGGGAGAGCCTGAACATGGCCTGAACTGTGGGCTACAGTGTGGACTGGAGCTTTTCTTAATCCCTTGAGGAGGAGAGACGCGAGTCTCGGGGATTTCTGCAAATGTTTGTGCCTGCCTTTCCAGAGAAAGGTCAGTCACTCGGTGATCCTGGGTAGACCCCGTGGGCTGCGTCCCTTTCCCTGTCCTTGTTGAGTTCTCTGTACACAGACACCTTTTCTGTGGCCAAGAGGACACAGAGGAGTGGCCCAGGGCAGAGCCAGCTGTCTCCAAAACTCCTCTGTTGGTCGTTAGAGCAGAAAGGAGGCTCTCGAGTTCTGAATCCCTTTTTGGCTAGAAAGGTACTGGCTGGAGAGAGGAGCTCGCTCTGGTGAGGGACAGCTTACGCTGCTCCCGGCACGGCTGGCATGGCTTCTCAGCACTGGTGGCCTGGCTTTCCTCCCTACCCATCTCCCAAGGAAGTCAGAGCCCCACCCCTCAGAGCAGGGCGGAAGCAGTGGTGGCCTCTGATCACTGCAGCTAACTGAAGAGTGGGAAAATGCCCCCCAGGCCTCTCCTGGTGGCCCTTGCAGGGTGTCAGGAAGCTGGATGGCCTCTGCTGAACCCAGCCCCCAGCAACGTCTCCTCTTCTTGGTCCCAAAGAACAGAGAGGTGGCCGAGGGGGAAGCAGAGATGGCCTTTGGGGTTTGGTGTGACTGCTTTGCTTGTTTGTTTGTGCACAAGAAAATACTGTGCCTTAATCCTAGGGGAGGAGGGACAGAGGACTGCAGTTACTTCTGTAACAAGTGCAGGCAGAGCCTGGTTCTCCCTTCCTGGAAGGGGGGTCTCATGGGTGTCTTCTGCGGTTTGCCAGCTTTAGTCACGTTAGCTCGCTTTTGATCCTTAAGATAACCCTGGGAGGTCAAGTGGGAACGGCCTGAAGAGCTCCGACAGTTCTGTTTCTGTGGCTCTGGATCTAGAGCACAAAGTCAGGATGCAGGGTCTTCTGCAGGCTGCCAGCTGCCCCACTGCCTTGCACACGCACATGGTGGATGCCCTACAAGGACACTAATTTGGTTGCTGAGGGCTAAAAACCTCATGTCCTACTTACCTTCCGAAGGCCACCCTCTAATGCCAGCCACTTGGAGGCCAGAATCTCAGTGAATACTTTTGGAGAGGACACAGACTTTCAGTCCACAGTTAGATCATTCTCCTCCTGCTACCAGTTGGGAAACTGAGGGCCTGAGCTGGGGCAGTGATATGAGAGCAGACTAAGGTGGGGGTCGTGTTCCAGGGCTCTGGCCTTTCCAGCACTTCCAAAGGCTCCACTGGGCTAGGCCCTTTCCATAGCCCTGTGACCAGCTGCGTCACTGCAAGCCACATCACAGTGACGACCTCACTTAGGATGGAAGGAGTCCAGTCCCTGTCCCAGCTCTCGCAACAGAGCTCTGTGGCCTCAGCTCACCCCAGTCTCTTTGGGCCTCAGTTGCTTCATCCCCAAGGGTGATAACAATCCATATTTCCTGCCTCTATCAAGTTATAGAAGGATCCTCTAAGGTATGGGTGTGACGTGGCTTTGCGGATTCTAACAAACTCCATCCACACAGGCTGACCAGTGCTACTGTCACAATGGTAGAGTTGGAAAGACTCCTCACCCCAGTTCCCTCCCTTACTCCCAGCCACATGCACTTTGATTTCCTCTGTGTCCTTTCTCTTTATTAAAGGGTAGACCTGCCCGTGCTAGGACACAGCTCTAACGGTTCTCAGTTGTGAGTTTCTCAGAATAAGTGAGTTTAGTAGTCACCCAGAGGTAGGAAGGCATATGGTAGAGGGTGTCCTAGAGCCAGCCTTAATAGACACCACATGGTGTCCACAGAAGATGGCCCAATTGTGTCTCCAGGGCTGGGGGCCTCCTTTTCAGTTCTGAGCTCTGAGGGGGTCTTAAAGAGAGCCCTTCCCTGTCTTCCTCTTGGCCTAGGAAGTTTATATTTGTAATCATGCGGGAAAGTTACTAGAATCCTGTCAAGTTAATTCTAACCTACCATACCTAGGGCAACCTATGGTGGGAACAAAGACACCCAGGCATGTTTGTAGTGATGGGGCACCCAGGGACCCTAAGTCCAGCCGCAGTGATGGCTGTCTGGAACAAAGGCCTCAGCCCAAGGCCAAACCCAGTATTCATTCATGAAGAAAGGAATGGTCTGAGGAGGAGAGGCTGTGAGGATGGCGGGAAGCAGGTGAGTGCTGCGAGCCCGGCTAGGCAGGAGGGCCGCGCTCACCTCTGCAGTGTGCAGAGAGAGTGGTCCGCGTGACGCAGCTGAGGCGGTGGGTTTGGGGGCTGGTGCTTCAGCTCTAATGTGTGCTCTTCCAAGCCCCAGGAAGTCAGAGCCTCTATTTCAAGGCTCGATCCTAGCTGACAGCGTGGAGCATGGGCTCTTCATCCCGCCTAGTCCTGGTTTGCACAAGGGAACAAAAGGTGCGGGTTACCAGGGAAACACGCATGTCATCTTCAAAGACTACACCTGCCCACCCAGTCCGTGTCCCATGGCGTTTATTGGTTTGGTTTTTTTTTGTCTTTTTTTTTTTTTTTTTTTTT
>PVKA01039375.1:0-19494 GCA_004027165.1 Ctenomys sociabilis
CATAGGGAGTTATTCAAAGAAATTGTCGACCATATCCATTTACAGCTCAGCTTAATATTATGGGCTCACGATGTATACTTCATTTTTATACTTTTATACTTTTCTGCTGGATGGTTAAGACCTAGGTAGATCAAAACTTATATACCAACACATGAACTTTATATTTCCTATGTGGTCATTGAAGTCTTCTTATTACCTCTTTTTTAAAAAAAGAAACATTTACTTGAGGGACAGTATGGCAATAATTGGTATATCATGACAATCAGTACATATTTAGAAGATCAGAACGGCAGGCATTCCAAGCATGACCCTACTATTACACATTACTATCTTCAGTGCAGCTGTTTAGTTTACAGATATCAGCATATATAATTAGCCAGGATGAAAACTCTAACAATTCACTGCTAGTTTTAAAAACCTACTGAATATTCTCAGGATCATGGCTTTACCCGTCTTGTACATTTAAATGTATGTCTTTGCCCCTGTCATGTTTCCTAGCTTTTCTCCTTGCCCTCTCTTCATTGTCTAATCCTCAAGTTCTTGTTTTCCTTTCTATTTGTATTTCTTCTTTTGAGTTCTTATACTAGGGAGACTATATGATATTTGCACATGTGTGTCTGGTTTATTTCACTTATGAGTATATCTTCAAGTGGCATCCCCTTAAATATGAAGGCTTCAAGTTTATCATTCTTTATACCTGAGTAATACTCCACTGTATAAAAATACCACATCTTTTTCATCCATTCCTCAGGTGATGGGCATCTTGGTTGTTTCCAAGATTTGGCTATCATAAATTGTGCTGCTACAAACATAGGTACACATATATCACTATGATATGATGTTTTTCAGTTCCTCCAGGAAAATTCCCAGTACGGGTATAGCTGGTTTGAATTAGTAGTATATGTTTGTGCCACATGATAAATATTTTAACTGTGGGATGCATATTGCATCCTGATCCTCTATACCTCCCTTTTCTTCTCCTCACTCCCATTTCTCCAGTTCCCAGATCCTCCTCCCATTTCCACAAAGCCTATCTCCCTCTTTTCTATTATCTGTCTTTCATTTTCTCTTTAAATTATTTATATTTTGGGTTTCTCACACAAGGGAAGCCATGCCATATTTAACCTTTTTGTCTAACTTATTTCACTTAGAGTTACGTTCTTAATGACTTCCCACAAATGACTCAAACATATCTTTCTTTATAGCCAAGTATTACTCCATGTAGTGTAAACACCACAATTTTTTCATCCATTCATCTGTTGATGGACACAGGACTCCTTCCAAGATCTTGCTAGTATGAGTTGCACTTAGTTTATATTTAACCCTTTCAAGAAGCTACCTGGAAGAGGTGTGGTTGGTCAAAGAGTGTCTAGTTAAAAATTTACCAGCATGTCTTAATCTGAGGCTTCTGTGTATATTTTTCTGATTTTATGGTACTAATGTCCTTTTATAAAAATTAATTTTATTGGGCCAGGAAGATGGTTCAGTGGAATAAGTGCTTCCCTGGAAAGTGCAAGGGCCTAAGTTCAATCCCCGGTTTTGCCAAAGAAAAATAAATAAATAAAATTAATTTTGTTGAGAAAGAAATAGCAATGAGACAGTTTCAAAACAGTTTAGTAGGATAGTTACAATAATTAACACATTGCATATTGCTGTCTTCATAGTAGTTATTCATAGCACAAGATGTAGACATGATATCTTGTCTAATTACGACCCTTTTTAAAAGAAATGTTTTAATGATAGAAAATTAGTATGTATATGTAAATTGTGTATATATATGTATAAAATATATGTATATAAAATTTATATACATACATGTAAAAGTAAGTGGAGCAATATATCAAACTGTCATGTATCCATCATCCAGTTTTATTTATTTTTATTTTATTTATTTATTTTTGTGGCCAGCTCAGCCCACCCTGGTGGTTGGCCTGGTGCAGCACATAGTCCCAGGGATTGAACCGCAGTCGTTGAGCTTCTCCTAAGCTTGCTAAGCAGGCACTTTAGCCCATTGAGCTATCTCACTGGCCCCGTACCATCCAATTTTAATAATAATTAATTTATAAATAATACTATTGGCTCCCTGCTCCTGCGCACCCACCTGCCAACAGCCATTCTTCCTGTGCAGCCAGCAGTGATCCAGACAGGATGGTGAACATCGGAATAAGTGGATTTGGCCGTATTGGATGGTCACCAGGGTTGCTTTTAACTCTGGCAAGGTGAATGTTGTGGCCATCAATGACCCCTTCATTGAACTCAACTACATGGTCTACATGTTCCAGTAAGATTCTACCCATGGCAAGTTCCATGGTACTGTCAAGGCTGAGAACAGAAAGGCCATCACCATCTTCCAGGAGTGAGATCCTGCCAACCATCACCCAGGGTGATGCTTGTGCTGAGTACGGGTGGAGTCCCTTGGTGTCTTCACCACCATGGAGAAGGCTGGGCTCACCTGAAGGGTGGTGTCAAGAGGGTCATCATCTCTGCCTCTTCCGCCAATGCCCCCATGTTTGTGATGAGTGTGAATCAAGAGAAGTATGACAACTCCCTCAAGATTGTCAGCAGTGCTTCCTGTACCACCAACTGCTTAGCCCTGCTGGCCAAGGTCATCAATAACCACTTCAGCATTGTGGAGGGCCTCATGACCACAGTCCATGCCATCACTACCACTCAGAAGACTGTGGATGGCCCCTCTGGGAAGCTGTGGTGTGATGGCCACAGGGCTGCACAGAACATCATCCCAGGGGCTGGGGAGATAGCTCAGTAGAATAAACACTTGCCTGGCAAGCGCAGGGTCCTGAGTTCAATCCCTGGTACTGCAAAAAAAAAAAAAAAAAAAAAACCCACAGAATATCATCCCTGCATGCGAAGCTCAGGGGCATGGCCTTCCATGTGCCCACTCCCCACATGTCGGTAGTGGATCTGACCTGCTGCCTGGAGAAAGCAGCTAAATATGATGACATTAAGAAGGTGGTGAAGCAGATGTCAGATGATCCCCTCAAAGGCATCCTGGGCTCAAAGGTAGTGTCTTGCAATTTCAACAGTGACACCCACTCTTCCACCTTTGATGCTGGGGCTGGCATCACCCTGAATGACCACTTTGTCAAACTCATGGTATGACAGTGAGTTCATCTACAGCAACAGTGTGGTGGACCTAATGGTTTACATGGCCTCCAAGGATTGAGTGCCCCCCCCCCACAGCCTAGTGAGACCAGTGGGACGGAGAAGTCAGCCCCAACACTGAGAATCTCCCCTCACAGCTTCCATCCCAGGTCCCCTAGAAGGGGAGGGGCCTTGAGAGCTCTGGCTCACTGCCATTGCAGACCATCAATGATGCCCACTGTACCACCCAAAAATTATTTCATTTTAGCTTCACTGACTTCTCCTTCCCTTAGTTCATGTCAAAATATACCTCATATCATTTCATTTGTAAATATCTCTAAAAGATAAACACTTTAAAAGACCAGTGAGGGTCAACCAGATAGCTCAGCTGACTAAAGTGCCTGTAGGCAGGCATACCAGGTTTGATCCCTGGCGTGCTGTGCCAGCGCCATCCATGGGGCGCACTGAGAGTTGATTGAGACTGGGCATGGCGGTGCATGTCTGTAATCCCAGTGCGTGGGAGGCTGAAAACAGGAGGACCACTACAAGTCCAATCTGTGTAGTGATGCCCTGTAGACCCTGTACCAAATACATTTTTTTTAAAAAAGAAAGAAAACAAGTTTTGATTGCACTGTAGTCTGAATACACGTGTACCTGCAGTTCTTCTGTTTTCTGTGTTTGCTATAAGCCCTATTTGGGAGGCTGAGGTGAGAATCACAAGTTCAAGGCCAGCTTGGGCAACTTAGTAAGACCCTGTCCCAAAGTAAAATGAAAATGGGCTTAGGTTATTGTCCCTGGATTCAATCCTCAGTACTACCAAATAATAAGAAAAAATTAAAAAAAAATAAATTGTCCCTCAGTCAATCCCTCAAAATTAAGTTGCTTATAGTAAACTCCTGAGAATCATGTGGGTATTGAAGAGGATCCAGGTATCTCTTGACAACACAGAGGAAGTGTTCTGAATAAATTTGACCTGTTTTGGGGTTATCGCTATCCTTCACAGTAAATTCTAAGTCTAACAATACATTAATACTCCAACGTAACTATCATAAAAAATTATTGGAGAAAAATGTAAATGAAATTCACTATCGGCAGAAAACCTAAAGGCATTTTTTGTTTGAATGGCATTGCTATTTGTAGCAGGGCTTCCTGAACAATTTATCTTTTCTTCCAAGGGGCCATTGTTTAGCTCCAGCTCCTTCTGTGCTGACCCTGTGCCCATGCTGACCAGCTTGTCCACTTGAATCCTTTGTTCTGAATGTTGAGTCTCCTCCTCCCTGTGGCCAGGAAATCATATCCTTGAATCTGAAATTCATGAATAGATTAAATATCAACTTCACTCTCAAAGCTTGATAATATTCCTCTTACCTCATGTAAGCAAAGTACATAATTTACAGTAAGGGTGATTTAATCAATATCATAAATCCTCAGCAAGCAGTGAAAAGTTTATTTTTGCTCTTGGAAAGATCACAATGTATTTTATTTGTGCTTCTGTATGCTTGTATGTTCTTCTTTTAAAAACTGAGTTTTGTCCTTAATATCATGAATCTGCTTATTTTTCAGAACTGAACTGCTGTCAGATCTTTGTAAAGTTTCCCGAGACCAGATATCCTTTGCACAAACCTTTTAAAGAGCTGCAGAGCTTAGATGAATAAGTCTTATGTGCTACAAGGAAAGGTATTTGAGCTTTAAGCCATTTTTGACACAGAATAAATGCTCAAGAGATATTTATTGATTGAAAACAATTCAGAATCTTATTGATTTCTGGATATAGCACTGGGAATGACTGGTGCTGTAGAAGTGTCATAATAGGCATTCAGTTTCGAAGCAAGCAAACAATTCCCTCTATCTCTCTCTCCAACTTTTGCTTGCCCTCCCTGCTCCCGCATTCTGCCAACCCTAATTCTATCTTTTTTCCTTAATAAAGGGCACACACTTAGGAAGAAGGAAAAAAAAACACTAGTGACTAAATGTGATTGGAGTCCTTTCACACTCCTAAAGCCAACTTGGTATTTTGTTAAATGTTACCACTTTTCACTTTCAGAAAGGTTTATCCAACAGTACTCAATCTACTTTCCTCTAGGTAAAAACTTGCCCACCCCCTAACCTTTAGGTCATTCCAATCATGCTATTTCACTCATAATGTTAGAAGAAATGGAGTAGGCAGGAAGCGAAAGTAGAAGTTATATAGCTCTGCTAGCCTGGCTTTTATTTGCTTGTCTCTAACTACCTTAAAGTACTTCCTTCTTATCTTTATAACAATAGGACAAAGTGGTCCTTTCTAAGTGGTCCCAAAGCCGGCCAGACTTCTGTAACCTATTATTATGACCTTTCTCTCATCAGTAATTGTTCTGTAATTTGTGCCTAAAGAGGCCTTATGGCCTACAATGCTCACATAAGATGTGGTAAGATGTGCTTGGAGGGAGCCCTGGCAATTACCACATACCGGGATCTCACAGGTCACCCAAAAGCAAGAGGCTTAAAATACTTTAAAATACTTGAATAGTGGAATGATGAACACATTGTTAGAATGATCCTTTAATTTCATTTTAATGGAGACCCATGCATGTCCTCCCGATCGTGGCCTTGGGTCTATTATGCAGGTGCCTCTTTGAGGAGAAAGCCAAGTAAGATGTTTTATGTATGTTTGGTAGAGGATGAGAAACAGCCATTCAAAAAATAAAAGAAGAAGAAGAAAAGGCGTGAAAAAAAGAGTAGGAGAAGGTGGAGGAGGGAACACGGACATGGAGACACACATTGGAGTTCATCATTCCGTTGTAAATTTGCCCATGTGTTGCAACAATTGGAAGCATGCACCAGCGAGCCAGAGATACAGTAGTGACAAAAGGACACTGACAGGAAAGCGATTTCTCCTTTATGTTCTCTGAGTGCCTCCTTTATGTTGGTCTCCTCTCATGCAACCCTCCTTGCCATAGCCTTCCCTCATCGCCAGAATTTTAATAATCATCGTGCTTGGAGTAGCCTCATGAACCCAACAAGAATTCAAGAAATACTAATCAATAATTATGATGTATTAGGCACTGCTGTATGTTTTTTGAATCATAACCCATTTGAGATAGGAGTAAAAAAAAAAAAGAAACAAAGAAAAGCACTTAGAGAAAAGCACATTAGTAATGACAGCAGCCAATAAAGAACTGTTTTTGGTTTCATGATGTTGAACAGTTTGGAAAATTCCCATATGTAGAAAAAGTACTCGGAAAACATTTGTGAGTAAGGATAGGGTAATTAGGAAGGGGTGAGTTAGCGTGGAGGTCTGTTTCTTCTAGATAAATTTTGAATTATTCTTTGGTTTGACAGCACACATGCCCCATTCCTCAATGCTCTTTGCATGATCTCTCAATTCATTTCATTTGTGCCTCTTGTGGATGATTATTTACCCACCTAGTCCATAAAAAAGGCAAAGAAGGCAGAAAATTCTGAGTCTCGTGAGCTCAACCCAGCAGGAATTACTACGGTGAGCTCTGGGAACCAAATGAACTGAATGGCTAGCGATGTTCAAATTGATCAAGTAGTGGCCTTCTCATTTGTAGTTTATATCAATTCTATTCTTTATATCTGCCTTCTATATATTGTTTCTTTCATATGAAATACACTCGATAGTGTGGCATCAAGTAGTCAATCAGCAAACAAAGAAATTGTTTTTTATTTTATTTTTTAAATTTTTTAAATTCTCTGCTCTCAGGGAATTGAACCACAGTCCCCTGGGCCTGCTTAAAGCAGGTTCTTTAGACCACTGAACTATCTTTCCAGCCCCTGTTTTTTATTTTTTAAAGAAAATACAAAATAATGATAATAGAAAACAGAAATGACATGGAATTTCACTAAATAAAATAATATAAATTAGACAGTACACGTTGTATTGTATAGTGTTTTCAAAATAGTTGTATAGGGGGACTGGGGAGATGGTTCAGTGGAACAAGTGCTTCCCTGCCAAGTGCAAGCGTCTGAGTTCAATCCCTGGTTCTGCCAAAAAAAAAAAAAAAATAGTTGTTTAGATTACCAGATATATACATGAAAACTTGGGGGGGGGTGTTATAAGAAATTAAAAGGGAAAAAATTAAGCATCTACTTCTCCTTTCTATTGACCAACAGAAATCAGCAGCACAGTTGTCCAAGTGATCCTGCGTATACACATTGCTTCTCCCCGCCATGCTTCTCCTCATCTCAGTATTTCCTTCCCTTTGAACAGATTCTTCCCCTATTTTTCCTTTCAGATTTCATTTACACTTTCAGGTTCTTACACTAGCAAGACAATATGATGCTTGCACATGTGAGTTTGATTTATTTCACTTATCAATGCAACCTCTAGTTTACATCCATTTACCAGTAAAAGTCTCAAATTTATATAAAAATACCATATCTTCTTTAATGGGCTTGGATTATTTCCAAGATTTAGGTATGACAAACTGCACTGCTATGAACATGAGTGCAATCACCATGGTATGATGTTTTCCGTCCATTTGAAAAAAATACCCAGGAGAAAAATAGCTGGGTTGAATGGAACCTCTAATTCGATTTTTGAGATATCACCTAGTTTCCTGAGATATCCCCACACTGATTACCATAGTGGTTGTACCAGTCTGCACTCCCATCAACAGTTGAAAAGTGTTTCTTTATCCCCACAGCCCCTCCAGCACTTGTTATATTCCTGTCAGATGCCCATTTCTGGATAGGGGCATTTGAGTTTTGTGGGCTTGATTTTGATTTTTTAAAATTCTTCATATGTTCTAAACAGAAGTCTTTTTTTAAATATATATATATATATATATATATATATATATATATATATTTGTCTTTTGTCAGAGGCTCAATCATTTACAATTTTTCTCAGTTCGTGGGTTCTCTTCTTGCTCTGTTGGTGATGTCCTTTGACGTGTGAAAATTTTCAAAACTGATGAAATCCCAGCTGTTGATTCTTTGAAGCATTTCCTGTGCAGTTTGATTTTTATCAGCTCTCGTCCTACACTTATGACTTTAAGATTTCTACCTATATTTTTTCTCCAATAGATTTAGTATTTCTATTTTGATATTTAAATCTTTGATCCATTTTGTCTTTGGTTTAGTGCATGGTGACAGACATGGGTCTAATTTTAGCTTTCAGCATGTGGAGAGCCAGTTTTTTCAAGCACTATTTATTAAAGAGACCATGCTTCTTCTTCCAGTGAATGTATTTGGTTCATTTGTCAAAGATAAGGTGGCTGAGTGTGTTTATAGTCATGTATGCATCTTCTAATCTATTCCATTGATACCCAGGTCTGTGTTTTTCCCACTCCAATGATGATTTTCCCATTTCAAGTGAAGGATTATGATGCCTCCTGCCCTGCCTTTGTTGTTAAGTATTTAATTTGCTATTCTAGGTCTCTTTTGGTTACATATGAATTTTAGAAATGTTTATTCTAGATTCATGCAGTATACTAATGGTATTTTAATTTAACTTGCTTTGAATCTGTATAACAATTTGAGGAGTATGGCTATTTTTGTAATGTTGGTTCTTTCTATCCAGGAGCAAGGAATATCTTTCAATTTTCTGAAGTCCTCTTTGGTCAATTTTCTCAGAGTACTGTAATTTTCAGTGTATAGAACTTTTACTACCTTTGTGAGACTGATTTCTAACTTTTTCATTTTTTTGGATGTCATCACAAAAGGCATGTTTTCTGTAATTTCTCTCTTGGTGCATTCATTGCTTGTGTAAAGAAATCCTATTGATTTGTAAGTGTTGACTTTATATCCTGCTATGCTACTAAATTTGGTTATTAAGTTTCCAATCTCTTGGTAGACTTTTTGGGGTCTTCTATGTAGAACATCATGGCATCTGCAAATAATTGTAGTTTAACTTCTTCCTTTCCAGTCATTATTCTTTTTTCCCCCTCCCTCTTCTGTCTAATTGCTCTGGCTAATGATTCCAGAAGTATATTGAATAGGAGTGGTGACAGTGGACATCCTTGTATTGTTCCAGCTTTTAAAGTGAAGGCTTTCAGTTTTTGCTCTTTAGTATGATGTTGGCTGTCGGTTTGTCATAAATGGCTTTGAGGTAAAGGGTATATATTTTTATTTTCAGGAGGATTTTTATCATGAATGAGTGTTGGACTTTGTCAAAAGCTTTTTCTGCATCTATTAAGATGATTATATGATTTTTGTCTTTGGTTCTGTTGATATAGTGCATTACATTAATTGGTGTATGTATATTGAGCCATCCCTGCATTCCTGGGATGAATCAAACTTGGTAATGATGTGTAATGTTCTTGATGATTTGCTGCATTCTGCTTGCTAGCATTATATGGAGGAATTTGCATCTATGTTCATTAGGTAGATCGGCCTATAATTCTCTTTCTCGGTTGAATGTTTTTCTGGTTTTGGTATCAAAGAAATGCTTGCCTCCAAAAATGATTTTGTTAGAATTGTTTTCCTTTTAGTTTCATTGTAGAGTTTGAGAAAAATTAGCATTAAATCTTCTCTCAATTTCTTGTACAATTCAGCTGTGAGTCCATCAGACCTGGGCTTTTCTTTGTTGGTAGGGTTTTTTTTTTTTCATTGCATTTACAGTTTCATTCATCATTATTGGGTTATCCAGACTGTTTATATCTTTTTGATTCAGCTTTGGTAATTCATATGTATCCAGGAATCTTTCTGCTTCTTCTATGTTTTCCATCCTGTGAGAGTAGAGATTTTTTTTTAATGTATTTGGTATAGGGTCTACAAGGAGGTCTACAGGGTCTCACTATATAGATCAGACTCATAGTGATCCTCCTGTTTTCAGCCTCCCAAGAGCTGGGATTACAGACACACACCACCATGCCCGTCTCAGTCTCCATCTCAGTGCATTCCAGGGGTGGGGCAGGCATGGCATGCTGAGGATTGAATCCTGGCCCCTGTGCTCTACCTAAGCAGGTGCCTTAATCCACTGAGCTATTTGGCCAGCCCAAGAGTAAAGATATATATATTTTTTTTTTTGCAGAATCAGGGATTGAACTCAGGCCCTTGCACTTGCTAGGCAAATTCTTATGCTACTGAACTATCTCCCCAACCCCAAGAGTAGAGTTTTGAAATACATATTGACAATGTTCTGAATTCTATAGAATCTGTAGTGATTTCATCCTTTTCATTGCTTATTGCATGAATTTGAGTTTTATTTTTTCCTTTGTTTGGCTAAGGTTGGCAAGGGGTTTATCAATTTTATTTATCATAATTTATTCTTTCAAAGAACCAACTGCTCACATCATTACTTCTTTGTATTTTTAATTTCCATTGCATTAATTTCTTCTCTAATGCTTACAATTTCCTGCCTTCTTTGGGCTTTGTGCCTGTCTTGCTCTTCTTTTTCTAGGAACTTGAGGTGCAGAATAAGACTGTTTATTTTGGCTTGTTCTGTTTTCCTCACGTGTGAATTTATCACTGTAAATTTTCCTCTTAAGGCAGCTTTCACTGCATTCCACAGATTTTGGTAAGTTCTATCTCCACTTTCATTTAAACATAAAGATTGTTTAATTTCTTTTTAATTTCATTTGTGACCTATTGATTGTTCAAGAAGATAGTATTTAATTTCCCTATGTTTATAGATTTTTTACAATTTCTTTTGTCAATAATTTCCCATTTCATTGCACTGTGGTCAAATAATATGCATGGGATAATTTTGATTCCTTTGCACTTATTTAAGCATGTCCTATTTGCTAGTATATTGTCTAGCTAAGAGAATGCCCTGTGTGCAGCTAAGAAGAGTGTTTATTCTGATGCTTTTAGGTGGAACACTCTGTAGAGGTCTACTAAGTCCATTTCTTCATAAGTTTGCTTTAGTTCTGTTATTTCTTTGCTGATTTTTTGCCTAGTTGATCTATTTCTTTGTGGCAATGGGGTGTTAATGTCCCCATTACAATTGTATTGTTGCTCCTTTGGCTTTTATGTCTTTTATTATTTTTTTTTTTTCTTTTTTGGCAGAACCAGGGATTGAACTCAGGCCCTTTCATTTGTCAGGGAAGTGCTTATTCCACTGAGCCATCTCCCCAGTCCCCTGTCTTTTAAAATTTGACTTTTGTAGTTAGGCACTCCTACATTGGTTGCATATATATTTATGATTATTATAACTTCCTCTTGCAGTTTTCCCCTAACAAGTATGCTGTGATCTTATCTATTTTGATCACTATATGTTTGAAATGTACATTGTCAACAACCAGAAAAACTACAATTGCTTTTTTCTCGGTTCCAGTCACATAGAGCATTTTTTCCATTCTTTTAAAAAATATTTTATGTATTTATTTGGTATAGGGTGCTGCTACGCAGCTCAAACAATAGTGATCTTGCTATCCCAGCCTCCCCAGCACTGGGATTACAAGAGTGTACCACCACTCCCAGTTTCAGTGGATGACATGGGGCAGAGCTGGCATGGCATGTGGTACCACAGATCAAATCTGGGGCCTTGCCAGGCAGGTGTTTAAACCACTGAGCTCTCTCCCCAACTCTGTTTTCCAGCCTTTGACTTTCAGTCTATGAATGTCCTTTTGAGTTAAATGTGTTTCTTATATATAGCATATTGTTTTTTTGTTTTTTTTCTTGATTGAGTCTATCAATCTGCTTCTTTTGTAAACACTGCCTGGCAAGAGCAAGGTCCCGAGTTCAATCTCCAGTACTGCCAAAAAAAAAAAAAAAAAAAAAAAAAAAAATCTGCTTCTTTTGATTAATGTGTTGAGACCATTTACCTTGGTGGTTATAACTAATATATATTAGCTTATCTTTGCCATGTTATTTTCTTGCTGCAGATTTTGTAATTTTCTCTTATGTTTACTTGCTTGCTCTGCTTGGTCATTTCTTTCTGTTGTTGTTTTTGAAGTTGTAGTCATTCCTGTCTCTTCCTAGACTGTCAGTACTCTTTGCGGGGTTGATTTGGTGGTCATGAATTACTTCAGCTGTTCTTTGTCAAGGAACTATCTCTTCTTTTTTTTTCTCTTTCCTTTCTTTCTTTCTTTTTTTTTGCAGTTTTATTGAAGCACAAATAAACATGCACACAGGCTGTCTACTTGTTTTCTTCACTGTGCAACCTGGCATTGGGATTGGTACTCGGATGGCTAGCTGGACGCTCTTTCTACGATGGCCTTGCGGTTCTTACAGGGGATGTTGTGAGCAGTCTCTGCGCAGTAAGAGCATATCCAACTCCTTAACATTGTGCACCAGGAACTTCTGGAAGCTGCTGGGCTGCATGTGCTTTGTCTTTTTGTTACTTCCATAACCTATGTTGGGCATCAAATTCTGGCCCTTGATCCTCTTCCACAGCTTGTTGTCAATGCCTCTGGGTTTTCTCCAGTTGTGCTAAATTTTGACATATCAGTCTGACTATGCTGGATAAACTTCTTGGTCCTCTTTGTGATGATCTTAGACTTCATGAGGTTCTGAGGGCTGCCATGGTGCCAAGCTGGAGATGGCTGCCACCCTGTCACAGAAGCACCTTCTCTTGCCATAAATTATGGTAGATAGTTTTGCAGATTACATCAATCTCGGTTGGAAGTTGTTTTCTTTCAGGACCTAAAAGATTTCAACCAAAGCTCTTCTTGACTTGATAGGTTGAGAAATCTGCTATGATCCTGATGGGCATTCCATTACAGGTGATCTGTTTTTTGTTTTTTTTTTTCTAACAGCTTTTAATATTGTTTCTTTGCTGAATTTCTGGGATCTTGATTATTATGTGTCTAAGCACAGATTTATTTTGGTAATGGCTAATTGGATTTCTATATCCCTCACTTACTTGTATGTCAGATCCATTTCCCATGCTTGGGGAATATTGTGCTACTACTTCTCCAAATAGTCCTTTTGTGTAATTTGTGCTGACTCCTGAGGATCTGTTGACACCTATCAGCATCATATTGTTTTTATTTGCATCATTTTTCAGCTGTTGAATTTTTATTTCTTGTTTTTTTTTTTTTTTTTTTTTTTTTTTTTTTTTTTTTTTTTTTTTTTCATGGAACCAGCAATTGAACTCAGGCCCTTGAGCTTGCCAGGGAAGTGCTTATTCCACTGAGCCATCTCCCCAGCCCCAGCTATGGATTCCTTGTTATTTTTAACAGATAGGTCATTTCTCATTCACTAGCTGCACTTCTATCCTCAAGGTATGAAAATCTATCTTCAGTTTTGCTCAAGTGGTTTTTGTCAGAGTTGAACAAAATTCTTAATTTCCCAGATGTCTGTTTGAATCTGTTTCATGCATTCTCATTCTTTCCTCTATTATTTGTTTAATGTTCCATCATTTTTCTATTCTCTTCTATTTTTATCTGTATCTTCTTTAGATTTCTGAGCATTTATTTCATGATTATTGTCATTTATTTTTTAATGAGAGAGATCATTTCTGATCTACTTTCTTCTATAGCCTCATGGTATTGTTTCTTTACTTCACTTGCTATCATTTCAGAAATTTCAGGTCCTCACAGCTTCCAGGTGTCCACCTGTGTTCTGAGACAGTGGGACAGTGCTGCATGTGGACCGGACTCCAACAAAGAAAATTTAAGCCATAAAAGCAAGATGACACAATGTATTGTGATGGTGAGAAGAGGAAAGGCTGCAATGGTGATGACATTTGGTAGATAATGAGATAAATTTATTAGGCCCAAAATAAACAAAACTCCTTGCTCTCTGAAAACCCACCAGTTAATTTGTGTTATGGTAATTATTATAAAAAGTGGGGAAACTGCTGGCAAAGACCTTTTTTTTTTTGCCTTATTTCTGGCTTGCATCTCTTACAGAGACTTTAAAATAAAGGGAAGACCTGACCTTCACGACTAAGAATCAATCTCCAATAACTAGATTTGACTACAATGGGCACATTTTATCTATAAATGCAGCCTTTCCTTAGATCCTCAGAGGTCTTCAGATATGGATAGGCTTCAGCAAAGAATTTCCAATGTACATTCACAAATGAAGCCAAGCTATGCTTCAGATGTCTAGACTTCACTTTTGATGGCATCAATGGCCCAATGACACAGGACATGTAGTCTGTGATTGACAACATTCATGCTTAGCTTTGAAATGTTTTTCTAGAATTATTTACCTCATTACATCCAACTACACTCAAAGTCAGTGAGATTGTGAGAAGTGAGCAAAGAGTTTTGAAAATAAATTAAACTTTGTCAAACAATTAAAAATGGAAAAGTGGTGCTTCTTGTGTATGGACATAGAATGAATCCTTCTAAAGGGCAAGGAGCAAATCCCCCAAACCGGTACAGTACCTAGAAAAGTTACACCAATCAGAGAAATAGTAATTAGGTGTGTATGTATGGAAGTATCTTTAAAGTATCTAAACAGATTTCAAACCTTTCTAAACTATTAGCAAATGTTAACTGCATTCTCAGTACATCTATATTTATTTACTGTATGTAATGTACATACACAATATCATTACCTAGTATCTCAGGGCAAAATGTATGTGCGGTAAAGTTTATCCACTCATACAAGTGAATGTAAGTCTATACTGCAATTAAATATCTTATCTTTTTTACAAAATGGGTTTCATTGTGAGATTTTTTTATACATGCATAAAATGTATTTTGACCATTACTCCCCCGACCCCATCCTTCCTTGCTCTCTGTAGCCTCCTCTCCTATCCCTCTCCTCTTCTTTAACAGTCTCAAAGAGACTTCTTGACAATTACTTTTTGGAGGGAGTGAACAACGTCCTGTCAGACAGGATAAGATCATTAATTCTTTTTTTTTGTAATATGGTCAACAAAGAGCTTATACTAGATAAAAGATCATCTCTACCATTTTCTTGTTTTTTTTTTCTATGTGTTTATATAATTAACATTCTCTGTTATCCACTACTGCCATGGACTACTGGACTATATTGGAATATTTTGCGGAATTCACGCACCTACATTAAATGACAATGGAATGCCCTTTTCTGACAAAACTAAACAAAAAAAGGGGATACAAATGAAGGACCATTTCCTATCTGTATATACAAAATAGTTAGGATAGATATACAGCTACTTTCTCTTAATTCAATGAGAAGAAAGATTTGTACTAATAGTGTTCGAACAGGATATCATGTCTGCATTGTGTACTATGAATAACTACTATGAAGACAATAATATGCAATGTATTAATTATTGTAACTGTCCTACTAACCTGTTTTGAAACTGTCTAATTGTTATTTGTTTTTCAATAAAATTAATAATAAAAAATTTTAAAAAACAAAAAAATTCTCTGTTATTCACATCTGTGCAGAAAAGAAATTTAAAAGTCATATGTGCATTTTGAGAGTAAAAGCTTCTAGAAAGATCACAGAAATGCATTGAGCTCAGCATCTGCATCTTACTAAGTCAGAAGAGGAAGAGAAGGGCCACGTTGATCTTCCACATCATGGGCTTCCCTCTTCCCTCAGTACATGCAGATCAAGGAAGGGTATAAGTGTTAATTTCTGTATCAAATACTTGTAGATATTATTCCTTTTGATTTCTAAGATGAAATACTTGTCAATGAAATTTCTAACCGTCTTTTCCTGTGCCCCAGTGGAGTGGATTGTCTTCTGCACTCAGAGAGTGTTGCACACCTCATTTTGTAAACCCATGGCCTAGAAGATTAACATTAATGTCAGACATCCATTAGCTTGATATTAATTCTAAAGAAGGCTAAATTAAAAATTAAAGAATAAAGCTGTGATAGAAACCTCTCATAAGCCTTTATTCCAAGGGTTCAAAGCTTATTTGAATTTGGGTAACATTGAGGTGTTTAGTGAATAATAAAGCCACATAGAAATAAAGCCGAATTGGGAAGAGATGGCCACCACAATCAGCCTTCATATATTAAGATTTACAAATTTACACAGTAAGAATCAAGAAGAAAAAAAATGACGTGTTTTATTATTCATTTTTTTATGTTGTTAAGGATGAAATTCAGTACTTTACACATGATAGGTAAATGCTCTGCCGCTGAGTTAGGAACCCAGCTCACAGGAGTGGTTTTAATTTTAATTTTTAATCTTTTTTTTTTTGGCAGAACCAGGGATTGAACCCAGGCCCTTGAGCTTGCCAGGGAAGCGCTTATTCCACTGAGCCATCTCCCTGGCCCCCAAAATTTTGTTTTAGTTTTTAATTTTTTTTTTTTTTTTTTTTTTTTTTTTTTTTTTTTTTTTTTTTTTTTTTTGTGAGGAGTGGTTTTAAAATGTTGAAGGACAGATTTTACTTCCTAGTGGGTGGAAAGTTACCATTGCTTCTCTGTGTAGAAGTGAGGCCAGCTATAGTCCTACATGACACACCTACTAAAAAACAGAAACAAAACCCAACCTTGACACTCGGGAGGCTGAGGCAGGAGGATTGTTGTGTGTTCGAGACCAGCCTGAGCTACAAAGTGAGCTTAAGGCCAGCCTGAACTGCATAGTGAGACCCTGTCTCTAAAAGACAAAAAAAAAAAAAAAAAAAGAGAGAGAGAGAGAGAGAACCTTTCTAAAGGGACTGATGAAGTGGCAAAAACTTAAGGAGTCAAATACTAAGCAGGAGCCCAGAGGGTCAAGCAGAGCACAACTGGGTTGAACTCGCTGACTGAGTTTCAACGTTCACACTGGTGATAGGAGCTAAAACACAGGACTCACTCAACAGTATGGTGTTAATTAGAAACCATATAAGTACCACGCGCTAACCAATTGCACCACTGGAGCTCCACTGCCACACAGCTAAATCCCCAAACCATAAGGGCTTACAACCACCAAGTCAGGACAACACAGAAAACCTGACTTGACAGGGGAAGTAAAAAAAATATTCTTTCAAAACTTCACACAGGGAAGTGGATAAAAATATGTTTCTTGAGTATTCTCAGTTATCAGTGACTCCTCACCTGGGTTTTCAGCTCCAAAACATGCCACCTGGGTGAACTAAACACCTACAACTGGTGATCAGATTCATGGCAACACCAGGAGATCCGCTGCTACCAGTCTGAAACAAGCGAGCCCCATCTCTGGAGAAACCCACTTAACCCAGAGCTCAATAATCCACACCGACTGAGCTCCAGGGAATATGATTGGTTTATTGTCCAGATGAAAAAGAGAAATGATACAAGAAAAATTAGAGAGATTCAAATGATGGAGTAACACAGACATTATACGCAGTCTTGGTATTTAAAAGGGAAACTCCCATAGGACGAATCCATTTATATGGGAGAGAGGTAAACATTAAAAGGTAACCAATCAGTGAATTTAGGAAACTAGAGGAAACCTGACCACGTCCTAAAGTGTAATCAGAGAAAGTAAAGAGGAATCAACAATAAGCATAAGACAGAAATTAATAGAATTAGAAACAAATATAAAGTAGATGGGATAAAAAAATACCTTAGGGAAAACTGATCATCAATTTAGCAAAATAAAAACAAAAAACAATATAAGAAATGAATTAAGCAATAAAATCACAATTTCTCCAGATTTAAATAATAAGAGGCCATTATGAAAGTGTTCCACTAATTGAATTGAAAATTACTTGAAATGGAAAATGTTTTAGGGAAGTATGATGTCTGTGACTCAAAAAAAAAAGAATAACCTAAGTAATCTGACAACAATCAAATAACTGGAATCAGTAGTTAAAACCTTTCCACAAAAAAAGCATAGGTCTAGATAGTGTTACTCGAGAGTTCTGCTGAACATTATAAGGAAAATTATATTCAGTCTTATGAAAATTACTTTGGAGTATGCAAAAGCAGGAACATTCATCAATTCATTTTACGAAACTAACATATAATATGAAAAAATGTTCCACATCGCTAGCCATTCGTGAAATGCA
The DNA here is from genome assembly GCA_004027165.1 of Ctenomys sociabilis. Lineage (NCBI taxonomy): Eukaryota > Metazoa > Chordata > Mammalia > Rodentia > Ctenomyidae > Ctenomys > Ctenomys sociabilis. The sequence goes on from PVKA01039375.1 coordinate 17,864, forward strand.
AATAAAAACAACACTGAAATACCATCTCACTCCAGAAAGAATGGCTATCATAAGGAAATCAACAACAAATGTTGGAGAGGTTGTGGGGAAAAGGGAACACTTCTCCACTGCTGGTGGGAATGTAGACTGGTACAACCACTGTGGAGGTCAGAGTAGGACTGGAAATCCCATTCAAGCCGGCTATCCCCCTACTGAGAATTTTCACAGAGGAACTGAAAACATTATATCATAGTGATATGTGTGTACCTATGTTTATAGCCGCACAATTTGTGATAGCAAAATCTTGGCAACAACCAAGATGTCTGTCACATGAGGAATGGTTGAAAAAGATGTGGTATTTCTATATAATGGAGTATTACTCAGCTATTAAGAATGATAAGCTTGAAGCATTTACACTGAAGTGGATGCCACTTAAACATATACTCATAAGTGAAATAAACTAGACATACATGTGTAAATATTGTATAGTCTCCCTAGTATAAGAAGTGAAAAGAAGAAACATAAATAGAAATGCACAACAACTACTAAATACAATTCAGTCAGATAAGGCAAAGTGAATGGCATATGCTGCAGGGTACTAATCAGCTTTTCTTCTGGATGGTTAACAACCCAAGTTCACAGATCAAAATTGGAGAAATAGAAGAGCTGCCAGGCCAGCCAACATTTTGGCCCTAGCCTTTCAAAGTCAGCGAAGATTCAGGACATAGGAGAACCTGTATTGCAACATCATGAAACTCAGTTGAGCCCCAAATTTTCTGATCAAGGAGATTATGGAGCCACAGAGTAATGTGATCAATGATCTATAGTGTGCCTAAGGAGAGTCACATGGAGAGAAAACTTTCTCTCAGGCTCTTACAGAGAGAAAACTGGTCAAGCATTGGCCATGACTCATCCACATGGATGACACAGACAAAGGTTCTACAGAATAAGGTACACGATTACAAGATAAACCCTGAGTGGACTTCGCTGACCTCATCAGAAACAAAAACTACATGATTTGGTATATAGGTCTTGCTATATCTAGGTCTTAACTATGCAGCAAAAAAGTATAAAAATGAGGTATACAACGTGGGGCCATAATAATAAGTTGAGCTATAAATGGCTACGGTCGACAACCTCTTCAGATAACTCACTATTGTTGTGGAATGCTGGACTGTGTTGGATTATGTTGTCGAGTTCAGGCACCTAAATTGGTTGAATGACAATGGAGTACCCATCTTTGACCGGTGTAGACAAAGGAAGGGGTATAGAAAGGAAGAATCATGATGTGTGTGTATGGACAGTACAGTTGGGATAGATACGCCATGCTTCTACATAATTCTATGAGACAGGATTTGCACTAATGGTGGTTGGACAGGGTATTATGTCAGCTTCTAGTACTATAGACAACCGCTAGGAAAATAATAAAGTAGAAAGTATTAATTATTGAATCTTTGATATAATTCAGGTATAAAAAATAGATACATAAACAGCTACACTCTTAATTTACTGATGAGACATCTGCTATAAGAATGTCTGTAAGTATAATATCATGTATGCACCTTTTATGATACCAAAACATTATGAAAACAGTTTGCAATGTATTAATTTATCAAATCTGTCCTGTTAAGGTGCCTTAAAACCGTCTCATT
>PVKA01039376.1:0-19489 GCA_004027165.1 Ctenomys sociabilis
CGGCGATCATGAAACCGAGAGCACCAGCGACAAAGTGAGGCGCGGCGAGCGGGCGGGACTGGGAGAGGGCGCACCCCAGAGTAGGTCGGCACTGGGCTGGCGGGATCCCGGTGTTGGTCAGTACCGGGGATCGCTGCGCCGGGCCTGGATGCGCGGTGCGGCGCCGCGCCGTGAGCTCTGGTCGTCTGGTCCCTGCGGGAGCTCGGCCGGGCGGAACCAGGGTGCAGTGGTCACCCAGGGCTGCGGTCGCGGTGCAGGCACTCAGTTGCACCTGCACTTCAGACCCTCACCTAGGCGCTGCCTGGTCTGGTATCCGGGAACGGGCTCCGGAGCTGCCAAGGAGCCCCCGTCCTGGTCTTTCTCCGTAACGACAGAGTTTGCAGGTTGAGAACTGTCACTCGCAAGCCATTATCGTCTACTAGCTTTTCCCGTCCGCGGCTGACAGAGCAGTTCTGCCTATAGATCACCTTCCACACGCCCTCTGCCTGGTCACCGCGTCAGGAATAAGTAAAGCAGTCCCGCGATTCCACTCAGGTGTGGGAAAAGTCAGGTTAGGGAGCACTTGGAAGTGCCCTGGTGCAGGTATGAACTTTCTAAGGTTTAGGACCTTATAGACTTACATAGCTTAGGAAAGTATAAAACCTTGTTTTATAAAACCTTCTGTTAATATTTTTATTGTTAGAAACTTTTTTTTTTTTTAAGACGATGCCTGTATTGCAGTTTAAATTACAGAATTGAAGTGGGTTGCCCGCGGTGAAGTTCAAGGGTTTTTTACATGGAATTTAAGTTTCCTAATTTCCTGTCTTCTGGTTTGTATCATTACTGAGATTCTTTAGCAGCTCCGATTCAGGGAAGGTTCCACTTGAAAAGTTGATGAGCTTGATGAAACCCAGGTTACACGGTCTTGGTAGGAACATGTCGCATAAGATTATCAAACAACAAATATAATAGTGATTTTTGTGTCAAAACCCTTGGGAATCAGTGGGATGACACTTTCTTAGCCACTTTTGATCGCTGGAGGACTAAAATGAAAGTCTGTGATGAAACGTTTGTGCCCTGGAATTTCACAAAATAAGTTTCCAGCTACTGAAGGTTGGAGTTAGGAAGCTAGAAACAGTAGGCTGAGAATAGTTTTTGTGAAAACTGCCTTGGAAACTAGACCAAAAATAGATTTAATTAGTTTGGGATTTATTTTGTTTTAGCATTGTTAAATTTTAGAATCAAGAAAATACCATGCCCATTTAACTTCCTTACCTAGAGGAGATTAGCAAGCTTTTTTTTTTTTTTTTTTTTTTTTTTTTTTTTTTTTTTTTTTAAGACAAAGTATGTTCTGGAAACCAGGAATAAAACACCTTTGGAGTTAATTTTATTTTTAACGTGATAATATATTCAAAGTGGAAACTCCTTCCGTGGTGTGATTCAGCTCCTTAGGACTGTTGTGTCTAGCTATCTGAGACTGAGTTACCTCTCTCTCTGCTTACTTATTTACAAATGATGTGCTTTTGGTTTTGATTAATACACATCCTGGGTTTTGTTTCCTGAGAGTAAGTGTTGCTGTAGGTAACCTGTTTTGTTATGATATCCCAGACCATGGTGGGCATGCTCAGACTGTGGGGAAGTATTGCTGGACTTCCCAAGTTCATCACAAGGAATTCTTGGCAAGCTTCAAGGCATTGAACTCTATGCTCTACCTGTCCTTTCTTATCAGGGTGTGTGTTTGAATATGCCTATATTCCAGGTCAAGGGCTATTTTAAACTCAGTGCGCATGTTACAGACTGGTTAATATTTGCTCCTTTTAAGTGCCTTTTCTGTTAAATCCCAGTAAAGGGAAAATGCTTGGGGAATTAAAAAAGGAAGTGGAGGAGGTGTATTATACCATGCTGTTACAGTTGGCTCCCATACATTGCCATTTTGTGTTCTTTTTTATAATGGTATTATTAACATGACATTCCCATTGTTCCGGACCCATTGTTAGGCTGAGGGAAGACGCTGTGTTCATGAGAATTAGCAAGTAAAAGTGCTTTTTACCTGCTGGGGAATGTTCCAGAATGGTCCTTACAGGCAGGTGTGAGACTCAAAAGATGACAAGGACCACCTCCTCAAAGAACCCACCTTCATCCCCAAAACATCTAGATGTTAGATTTACTAGACATTTGTACATGACTTGTTGGCCTAGAGGGCCTGGCTGGATTCCACTTGGAGAATACATGGAAAGCTTTAAGGAGAAAGTGAGGATTGAACTTTGAGTTAAATAATGCCTGGGAATCCAACCAGGTAGACAAGAGTCAGTGGCATGTTCTAGGCAAAGGGTAGAGGAACTGTACCATGGGTCTGCATGTAGGCACAGAAAACTGGCATGAGTTTGGAAAATGTGAAGCACAAGCTGCATGTCTGGTAGGTGAACTTGGAAATTTGAAAGCCTTGTGAGATTAGGCTTCATCCCACAGACCGTGGGAAGGCACTGGAAGGTTTTGCAGGTATTAGCCTAGCTCCTTGGCAATGGTCTAAGGAAAGTAATGGTAAGAAGTGTTACAAATGATACATATACAAGTTGAGGGCTTATGAAACATGCAGGAGGGAAAGTGGAATGGAGCTTGAGAGAGAGAGCTCTGGATGATGATGACAGAACCTAGACAAGAGCCTTCATGGTAAGACCAAATAGAGAAGAACCTTCTGGAAGACCTATTTTGATAGGTGACAGCTGAGTCTTTCAGGAAAAAAGCAAAAAGTACTGGGCCTTTGTTGAGATTCAGAGTGATTGTGAGAGTTGGGTTGGCCAGGGTATGTTATTCTCTGCCTGAGAGGTTAGAGAAACAGATCTAAATGAGTAGGCTCAAGGTGGTGGAGGCCCAAGAGCTCAGGGCCAGGGTTCCAGCTTTGTATTAGAGAGGAAGAGACACCTGAAGCTAGAGCTGTGGTGCAGGTGCCCTTGTTTAGTGAGGGCCCTGGAGTCTAAGGGAGGAGGGCAGGTTTTAGGTTGAGAAAAGCAGGGAGGTGAAATGTTAGTAGGTATTGTCAGGAAGCAGCAGTGAAAGGAAATACAAGAAAGCCATCAGAGAGGGCAGGAGGGGCAAGTGAAGATTTTCTTCCCAGCCAAGAGAGGCACAAAAGAAGTTAGGAGAGTTGAGGTGTGAGCCCAGCAGACAGGAGGGTGCTAGAGAGTAGAACACAGGGAAGCATGCCTGGTTCTGGAGGTGAACGCACACACAGTTTGAAAACAGAAGAGGGAAGATCAAAGGGCTGCTTTTGTTCAGTAGACACTGGAGGAGAGGCTTCCAGGAGCTGAAACATCTTTGCACAGTCATTTTTAATAGAGGGCATGATAAGAAATAGCCAAGAGGCAACTAACAGAACCATCCAGCCCAGTGAGATTCATTTATCCAAATTTGCTGGGTGCCAGATTAGCACAGTTCTTAGCTCAGCAGTAGTCATAATAATGCTGGCAGAGTGACCTCAAGTTCACAGGCTATGGCTCACCCATGTTTATTTACTCCTCATGACAACTTGTGCATGTAGGGACAATGCCCGTATAATAGCTGAGCAGGAGAGCCTCAGAGTGGCATAGGTCAGGGTGCTGCAGGTCAGAGGACCTAAGCAGGCTGACCATACCTCAGGTGCTCAGAAAAGTGGGCAGCCTGGTGGGGAATGTGTGGGAGGGATCATCCTCAGGAGGGGATGTCAAGACTGGAGGTGACAGATGGAAAGCAGGGAAGGGGTGTGTCCTGATATTGCCCAAGATTAGGTCCTTATGTTCTTGTAGATTTGGGTTTATAAACTTTTTTTTTTTTTTTTTTTTTTTTTTTGTCTTTTTGAGACAGGGTCTCACTATGCAGTTCAGGCTGGCCTTAAGCTCACTTTGTAGCTCAGGCTGGTCTCGAACTCACAACAATCCTCTTGCCTCAGCCTCCCGAGTGCTGGGATTACAGGCCTGCGCCACCACGCCCGGCTTGGGTTTATAAACTTGAGGCAACAATTGAGGGTAGTTGTTCACCATGTAGAGGTATGCAGTATCTCTTATAACTATGCTAATGTTAATCCGTAAGTTTTGCAATGATTTAGATGTACAGAGACACTACAAAGATAGCAGTGTTTTCCTTTCCACTGGTAGTCTCGTCTTCTGCAGTGCCTATGTCAGAACTTAAGAGCATCGTTCGTTAGACCACTGACTTCATTCACATATGACCCCAGTTGTGGGCATGCAGTGCTCCAAGATTCATGGCATTTATTCATCAACTTTTTTTTTATCTAAACTTTACTTTGTTTCTATAATTAATGTCTTCACTTTGGTATCCTCTCATTATGAGCTCTTGTTGTCACATACATTGTCCTACTGTCTTTTCTTCTGTATCTGAGACAGTGATGGCAAACCTTTTAGAGCTTTCAGTGGTACAGTGATTCAGTGAACACAAATGCTAGAACATCCCTTTCCACAGAAGAGGAGTCCATGCATGCAGCCCTCAGGTGACAGGTAACAGCCTGTCACGGACAGGATAAAGTCCTAGTCTTTTCCTCCCAGGGATTGATTGTGTCTGATGGATAGGAATTGCAGGGAAGGTTTTCATGAGGACGGGTCATCTTACGAGGACCCCTTTTAAGAAAGTTCACAGAAAATTCCTGTTACACACCTGCTGTTCTCATCAGTTTGAAGGATGTGTGGTGTGTTTTAGGGTGCCTCCCCACCCCTACTCCTTCCTAGCATGTTTATATGATCATGCTATCCTGGGGCGGGGGCTAGGCAGGGAAGATGTGCTAGGGACTGAGTGGAGGAGTCGATTGGGCAGGCTGGGCAAGTGCTGTATCACCGACGACAGCCCAGCCTTAAGAACATGCTCTCAGCGTTAGATTTCTATGCTTCACAGCCCAACCTGGTGGTAGGCAGTGCAGCATTTGCAGCTCCCTCAGTGAGGAAGAACCCTCCCTCCACAGGGCTTGGTGGTACCCTAAAATAGAGAAGCCAGGGTGTGATCTGAGAACTGGAAGTCTGGTTTAAGGTGTGTCTTTAAACGTGGGAACTTGATCAGGCTTGGGTACAGGTCACAGTGTAACCGTGTGGGACTTGTGCCAAGAGCAACACTGACATTTTGAGGAAGGAGCCTCAAAGAATCTTAGGCCAGAACTGCTTGTGGGGCTGGCCTGGTGAAGGGCTGAAGTGTCCTTTGGCAGTTCCTTCCCTTCCTTCACAAACAGTGACCTCCTGAGCAAGAGTCTCAGCACTCTGCTACCGATGCCGCGTTCTAGAGTCAGGCTGGTGCAGACAGCGAGCCACGTCAGGTGGGAGAGGCAGTCTTTCACAACTATTTTGTATTACACTTGCGTTTCTGACTAATATCCTAGTGCATTTTTACCTACCATTCATGGTTCTTTTTTTAAAAAAAGTATTTAGTACAGAGTCTATAGGGTCTTACTACACAGATGGACTCATAGTGATCCTCCAGTTCTCAGCCTTTCAAGTACTGGCAACCTATTGTTCATGATTTTTACAATTCATTTTCATGTTTTGAAACAGCTATAGAATGTCATCAACTGTATCAAGCCTTGCAAGTCCACTGCAGTGACCTTTTGAATACAAGTAATGTTTACATATCATAAAAGAACTGGGGCAAAGTGGGATAACTTAAAGCAGTTGTTCACAAAATTGTAGAGAAAAATTATACACATAATGTAGTATGATGACTATATTTATGTTTCTGCATATGCATGTTTATAAAATACATGTATGTGTGTCTTTTCATGGGTAGCATAGCTAAGTACAAGGCTTTGGTAGGTTTGGCTTTTAAAAATTTATTTCTTGGAATTTTGTTTCTTTTAATAATATAGATTTTAATTCAGGGGCTGAGGAGATATCTCAGTGGACTAAAGCATCTACATAGGTAAAAGCGCAGTGACCACGGTTCCATCCCCAGCACCACATGACGTGCCAGGCCAGAGTCCCGGTGTGGGAGCCAGCCAGAGTCTGGTTGTGGGGGTGCACGCCTGTAATCCCAGCACTGGGGAGGCTGAAAACAGGAAGATCACTGTGAGTCCACCCTGTGTAGTGAGACCATAGCTGTCTAACAACCCAATACATTGAAAAAAAAAAAAATTCAGTACCAGGCAAACAGGTCATTTAAGTACTCAAACATGTTTTCTAAGGCTTGCTTTGGTCCTACACTTGAGTTTAGTGTTGGTGAGGTGCCTACTGTAAGCTTGGCTCTGTGGGAGAGTCCTTCGCCTTTTCCTCTTTGTGCTCTGTGTACTTGGGAAAGGGGTGGAGCTGGGATTGGCCTATTGCTCAGTAACTAAAATTAGAGTACTCTGGTATTTGTGATGGGGGACTCACTGCATGGAATACTGATAAAATAATTTATTGGCATAAAATAATTTATACTCCAAAATTCTCACTTGCGTCCAATACCAACTCGACACTCTTAACAGTTGTCCAGATGAAGAAGACAGCTGTAGGTTACACCTGAGAAGACTAAGATGTGAAAACCCAAATGCCCTATCTAGTGCTCACACGGCATGAAAGTTAGGGTTCACCTTAACTTTTATGACTAAAACCATAAATACTCTTAAATTTATAAAGTTCATTGAAACATTTACCTATAGACATTTTTATTGGTGTGTATGAGAAAGAGATTGTGGACTAATTTAGTCTTTCTAACCTATGAAATGTTAGCACTGAACAAAAAATTTCTATTTGAAAATTTGTTTTTTTTTTGGCAGAACTAGGGATTGAACTCAGGCCCCTGCACTTGCCAGGCAAGTGCTTATTCTGCTGAGCCATCTCCCTGGCCCCTGAAAACTTGTAATTCTGTGACTTCAGGCACCTGGACATAAATCAGAAAAATATTCCAGATATTTCCTTGCTTCCTGACTGGGAGAATAAATTATTAGCTTTTTATAGCTGTTTACACCTAGACTTATTTGTTTGGGAAATGCTTTAGAACTTTTAATGCAAATGACATCACACTTCAAAATAACTCCAGGAATGAATTTAATTAATGACTGCAGGGAAGCTAATTAATGGCATCTTCTACCAGTCTAGATTCTTTGGCTGGGTATGTATTAAATTACCATACTAGATGAACAGGAGCAAAAGGAGAGTTACACACTGACCTATGTATAGGCATCCCACCAGATACACCTTGATGAGGGGGCTAGGTGATGGAAGAGGAGGTAGCTTCCCGAGCCACAAGAAAGAAGGGTCCTTTAGGGGCTGGGAGGTGGACACTAGGGCTGAGGGAGGGTAGCTCTGGCTGTTGAAGGTTGTCTTGTATGATTATGTTTCTGGAATCGGGTTGCCTGGGAGCCTCCCTCTTCCTAGGAGGTTCCCTCATACATCAAAGGCCTTCCTGACACGCAGCCTTTCATCTGTGTCTGAGGCTTCACTATGAGCTAAGAATATATCAAAGAAATGTATTTTGGGGTTTCATGTCTCCCACTCCTACAATCTGACTTTGGGATCATGTGTCCCAGACCCCAACGGGACCAGCTTGTTGCTGACCATCCCTGAAGTCTACTGAGTCTGGTTATCTGCCCAAAAGTTGACTTACTCTTGTTCACAAAGAAAAGTCATTTTTTTCATTTCACTGCCATTGACTATTGGTGTGCTTTAAGCCTTTGTCAGAACTACCAATATTTTAAAGTTTCTTTTAGATAGAAATGGAAAGGCATGAGATGGGAGAAACAGTGTCCTGCCCCACATGAGGGACTCAGGGCACCTAAGCTGCTTTTTGGAAACCCGAGGGCCCGTAGAGCAGACTTGCATTTCTGCTTCCTGTCCTGGTTGCAGTTCCCTTTAGTCCTGGGACCATAGGCCAGCAATTGAAGGGGTTGGTGAAAGGCGGCTAAAGCCAGTCTCACCATTGGTTGGCTGGCTGGCATGGGATGGAACAGCTTGGCAGCTAAGGCTGGGCCCACTGCCACTTGCCTGTGCCACTTAAGTCATTTCGGTGTGGTATGGCACCAGATCTTTATTAAAGCCACCTGAGTCTTAGCATTTCACCTCAGTATACAAAAGTCAAGAACAGAAAACAAGATTAGATTCATGACTTTGAAGGTTGTGGTTTGTATTTTTCTCTTTCTACACACTTTCGATACTTGCTCTTAAATTGCCTCAGAATGGTGTGTAGCACAATACCCTATTCATTTTTAGAAGTAGAAGAGACTGAGGCGGAATTCAATTTAGTTTGACCCCTACCTGAAGTGTTTACATAGAAGTAGTCTTCTCTAAAATTGCCTCATTCTCACTCCTTCCCTTGCCCTGTCAGAACTTCACAAACATATAGGAGATAAGGAAAAGACAGGACACATTTAGGGCAATAAACTACAGACCATTTGCCCATGCCTAGCTTTAAACCCTCTGCTGAATACTTGGCACCTATAAGATACAGGGGCATCACTTTCCTGCCTGGTTTCCATAGCAACAAAGAAACTATAAAAGCAGGCAGGGAATAAAGAACTGGGCCTTTGTGTTTTCCCAGATGGGAAGGAGAGCACATTGGTCACCAGCTAATTTTTTAAAAAATAATTTTATTGAGAAACAAATAGCGGGGCCAGGGAGATGGCTCAGTGGAATAAGCACTTCCTTGGAAAGTACAAGGGCCTGAGTTCAATCCCCGGTTCTGTCAAAAAAAAAAAAGTAATGAGACAGTTTCAAAACTGATTAATAGGACACTTTCAATAATTCATACATTGCCTATTGCTGTCTTCTTAGTGGTTGTTCATAGTACAAGATGCAGACATGATATGCTGCCCACAAACACTATCATAACAAATCTTTCTAGTCACTGAATTAAGAGAGAGTAGCTGTATGTGTATCTATCCTATTTTGAATATACAGATACAAAATGGTCCTTCATTTGTATCCCCCCCCTTTTTTTGTTTAGTTTTGTCAGAGATGGGTATTCCAGTGTCATTTAAATATTGTAGGTACGTGAATTCAGAAAAATATATCAATATAGTCCAGTAGTGGGTTATCCGTAGGACTGGCAATGTCAGCAATTGTTGACTTGAGCCTTTTACAGCTCAGCATATTAATATGGCTTTCCTTTTTATACCTCATTTTTATACTTCTCTGCTGGATGATTAAGACGAAGATAAAGCAGGACCTATATAACAAGAAATGTAACTTTTGTATCTGACAAGGTCAGTCAAATCTCCTCAGGATTTAGCCTGGAACCCTGTACCTCACTTTGTAGATCCTTTGTCAGTGTCAGCCATGTGGATGAGTCATGGCCATTGCTTAACCGATTTGCTCTCTGAGAAAGCCTGAGAGAAAGTTTTCTCTCCATGTGACTCTCCTTGGGCACATTCTATATCATTGATCACTTTCCTCTGTGGCCCCATAATCTCCTTGATCAGAAAATTTGGGCCACAATTGAGTTTCATGATGTTATAGTACCTGAGTCCTCACTGACCTTGAAAGGCTAGGTCCAAAATGGGTTACCAGCTATTTAATAGATTCTTTACAATTCCTTTAATTTGGTGTCCCATAAGCAGTGTATCCAATCCCAGCCATTACAGAAGTGGAAGCTTTGAACAATTCTGTGGGACTCTGTTCTTACAGAGTTAAGTATAGACATGATCCCCTGGAATCCTGCATAGCAGTGCTCTTTGTAACAGTTTATAAAGTGCACTGACACCTAAGGAGCTACTAGGCATCTGCCACCTGCTTGTCATGGTGACATCCTCTCACTGCTTGAATTTCATATTTACTATTTCTAAAGTTACCACTTATGTTTGCATCTTGAAATAATCTGTTGTTTAGTTTGTAATTTTTCCTAACTTTTATTATACATAAAGGATCTCAGTATATGGATTACTTGGATTTAATAATTAAGATTTGGCTAAATTTGCTTTATCTATCTATCTATCTATCTATCTATCTATATATATATATATCTTATATACATGTATATATATATATATGTGTATGTATCTTTGCAAATATTTTGTTGGTGAACCATTTGAAAATAAACTGTGGACATTATAGCCATTCTTTTCTAACAGTAAAGCACACATTTCTTAAAATAAAAACATCTTCCTTCCGTACTGTTACATGCCACAATACCATTATCAGGTTTTGCAGTTAATTAACATCGTGAGTAGCTGGTGCAGTGATATGGGCCTGCAGGAGCAGCTAAGGCCAGCGGCTCACTCCTGCCTAGGAGTTTAAGACCAGACTGAGTAACGTAGTGAGATCTCTTTAAAAATATCATGTTCCAATTTTTACACTGCCTGCAGTGTCTGTCACAGCCCCACCCCCACAATCCCTACAAGGCTTGCATGTTGCCAAGAATGCTCAAGAACAGGTTTCGTTATTCTTAGTTCACTTTCTTAGCCCTGAGAAAGTGTCACTGTCTATGGAGATTGAACATTAACATCTCAGGTGAAGTCAGGTCTCTAATCAGAATAAAAACATTTGAAGAAAACTTAACCATTTTCTGGATTCATCTATATTATTCCTTGGCTTTTCCTTTCTTTATTCCTAATTTAAGATTTTTAAGACATACAGAAATAACAGTGTAAGACATAGTATTATTTAATGCATAATAGAATGGTGCTTTCCTGGGGAAAGAGTGGATTAAGCCTGCTGTTTAGAGAGGCCTTAGAGCAGGCTTTTTTTGTTGTTGTTGTTGTTTTGAGACAGGGTCTCACTATGCAGTTCACGCTGGCCTTAAGCTCACTTTGTAGCTCAGGTTGGTCTCGAACTCACAACAATCCTCCTGGCCTCAGCCTCCCGAGTGCTGGGATTATAGGCCTGTGCTACCACCCCCCGGCTTTAGAGCAGGCTTTTAGTTTAGACAGGTCTTAAATATTGCCCCTAGCATTTGGGGAGTGGCTGCAGATGGTAAAGCCATAATGTCCCAGAGTGCAGGGCGGCCTACTTCCCAGGCAGTTCTCATGCAAGCTGAGTCTCTGTAGCACATCCTATTCCCTTACAGCTTTAGGGCTCAGCTGTCTGCAGTCCTGCTGGGCTGGGGTCGGAGTGTCCAGAGGACCACTCTGCAGCTTCTCAGGAACATTATCTAACTTCTGGAAGCTACTTGCACCCCACAGCTGGTGACTCTTTCCTCTGTCCCCTAACTATCATCTCCACTCTCAGCTGTGTTCATATCCCCACCCCTGACTATTCTGGTCACCCACTTTGGTGTTGAGAACCCTTGTGATTATATCAAAACACCTGGGTAATCCAGGATGATCTCCCATCTCAAGGTCAGCCAGTTAGCAGCTTAAATCTGTCTGCTACTGTAGTTCTTCCATAGCCTTAGAACATAGCATGTTCACAGGTCCTGGCATGAGCATCTAACGTGGATGGTCAATGAGTCTGTCTTGACAGGCACCCTGAAGCTTACTAGGCATGTATGAGCTACATAGCCTTGAAGGATAAGTAGCTCCTAGCCAGGTCATGTTAGGTACAGTGAGAAAGTGTTAAAAAATAGAGGGTGCTCCATAGCAAAAGGCTGAAAGGTCCAGACAGCATTCATGCTGTGGGAGAGGTGGGAAGGTCTGCTGTGGGGAGCACCAGTGATTGGGTAGTTAGGTGAGAACCACATGGGGAGTGGGTAGAAGAAGCAGGGTCAGCTGGACTTGATCTCAAGCAGTGAGGTGCATGGGAAGTGTCATGTGCTGGGTTGGCTCCCTCAGACTTGCTGTGGGCTCACGCCACTGAGGTCCACTCAGCTTTTCCGTGTCCAGGCACTGTGATGCCCACTCTGAAGACCATGTACTGTATCATGTGGTCCAGGAACTCTCCTGCAGGGCTGGAGAGGGAGGTCAAGTTTGGAAAGATAAGGGGGCTTCCTCAGGCCTGATTAGTGTGTGTAGAACCAGACAGTAGAGGTGCTGGTCAAGGAGACGGTAGTCTGCTTGTAAGTCCAGCGTTGCTATGTGCTTGACCCTTCATCTCCATCAGCGAGGTCTGGGACTCCCCACTTCACCTTGAGCCTGCTCTTCCCTCCCAGATCTGCCGATTCAGTAGACCCAGTGTGGACAGAGTCGGTGGAAGGAATCCCTGTGTGGAAACAATGAAGAAATGGACCAGAGGTGCTGAGATTAAGACCACAGCCCAGTGCTCTTTCAAGGAAGAGCTATTTAGTGCTCGGGGTTTTTAAAAGGCTGCCTTGTCATCTCAAGCACAGACTGCTGCGATCCTTGTTTATTTCCTTTTGCTTGATGGCAAAATTCAATACTGAACTCAAATGCAAGGATTGGTGTGGGTGTGAAGCGACCCACAGGGGAGAAACTGGAGTGCCTCTCTGCTTCACTTTGGGGGTTGACACACAGAAAGGGAGGAAGCATGAGTGATTTTGTATCTTATGCCTTGTTGAATTCTAAGCCTCCACCTACTCAGGTTTAGAGACTGCCGAGAGCCGTCATCTTGGCTGTGCCATCATCTTGGATGTGCCGTATCTTTGGCAACCTGGTCCCCGAGCCCTTGTTCCTGTAGTCTCAGGCCCTGCTATTGGACAATACCTTGGCCTTCTTTCTTGGACCTCGTCTCAGGAGCCATCCACAGCTGACAGTAACATCCACTAAACTGAGCACACTGTGAAGGCTGTGTCAGCCCAAATGCGTCAGACAGATGCCACAGACTGGTGGCTTCAGAAAGACACCTCTGTTTCCCACAGCTCTGGGGACCAGAGGTCCAGAAGGGAGGTGCTGCCTCTCTGGTTGCTGATGAGGGTCTCTTCCTGCCATGCAGATGGGCACCTTGCTGTGCCTGCATGTGGCCGAGGGACACATCTCTCTCATCTGCTGAGAGGCACTGATTCACTCACGAGATCCTCACTTTGAGGATAGATAGCTCGCAGTTCCCAGAGACAGCTGTCCTAGTGGGGAGTAGCAGTTCAGCAGGGGACTTTCAGAGAAATAGTAGAAATAGTCTACCGCACGCAACGTTCAGCAGGCTTCAGTAGATATAGATGCACTCTATACCTGTGCATTGCTCGCTCACGATACTGGACATTCGTTTTCAAATCAGAAGTTTTCGCTCGTCCATAATGTCCTCTTCATCCCTGGGCACCTGCTGATCTTTCTGACACCATAGCCTGAGTTTATGTTTTCTAGAATTTTATAAAAATGAAATACTGTACATACACATATTCACAAACATATCTAGGGCCAGCAAGTGGACTAACGCGCCTGCTCAGGCAGAGCCCAGTGGCCAGGGTTTGATCCCTGGTGTGCTGCACCAGCCCCACCCCCGGGACTAAAGCGCCTGCTTAGAAGAGTTATTTCTTACACATTTTCTCCAATATTTGGTATGATCAGTTTTAAAAAAAAAATGTTCGGCACTCTCACAGACGTGTAATAGTCCACATTGTGCTTTGCTTTGCATTTCCCCAGTGGCAGGTGACATTGCACATCTTTTCATGCGCTTATTTCTTGTCTGGATGTTGCTGTTGGTGAAGTATTTGTTCATGTCTTAAATCCATACTGAATTTTGAGAGTCCTTTATGTCTTCAAGGGGTAAGACCATTTCCACATATGCGGCTTGCAAATGCTGCCCTCCCGCCTGTCTTCTTAAGAGTGTCCTTTACAAAAAAAAAAATTCATTTTATTTTGATAGAGGTTCTCTCTATGCAGTTCAAACTCATAATGACCCACCTGTCTCAGCCTCCCCGGTGGTAGGATTAAGGTGTGTACCACCATGCCCAGTTTTGGTGGTTGGCATGGTGCACCCAGGGATCCAGGCCCAGCACGGCATGTGGTACTGGGGATTAAACCCAGGTGCATGTGTTTGCCAGGCAGGTACTCAGACTATTGAGCTATCTCCCCTGCCCAGCTTTTTTTTTTTTTTTTTTTTTTTTGCATACCAGGGATTGAACTTGAGACTTTGTACTTGTCAGGTAGGCACTTAGGCCTCTGAACTATATCCCTGGCCCAAGAGTGTCTTTTGAACTTTTTTTTTTTTTTGCAGAACTGGGAATTGAACTCAGGCCCTTGCCAGGGAAGCGCTTATTCCACTGAGCCATCTCCCCAGCCCCTTAAAAATTTTAAGAACTTGTACTTGTCAAGTTTTTCTTTTATGAATCATGCTTTTGCTCTTATATTTAAGAACTCTATATAAACCAAGGTCCTAGAGATTTTATGAAGCTTCAGAGTTCTGTAATCTATTTTGTTTAATGGGGGCTAGGGAGATAGCTCAGCAATCGCAGGGTGTCCCTGGCAAGCATAAGCAGCTGGGTTCAGTCCTGGTACCACATGCTGTGCTGGCCCCAGCCATCCCATGCTGACCCTGAAAACTGGGCATGTTGGCACACGCCTGTAATCCCAGAGCTGGGGAGGCTGAGAGGAGAGGGTCACTATGAGTCTGAGCTGCATAGCTGCGTAGCCCTGTTCCAGATAGATAGATAGATAGATAGATAGATAGATAGATAGATAGATAGATAGATAGACAGACAGACAGACAGACAGACAGACAGACAGACAGACAGACAGACTGACTGACTGATTGATTTTTAAAATATTCTAAATTGGATGTGGTGATGCATGCCTGTAATCCCAGGTCTTGCGAGGCTGAGGCAGGAAGATTGTTGGGAGTTCAAGACCAGCCTGCCCTACAGAGTGAGCTCAAGGTCAGCCTGAACTGCATTGCCAGACCCTATCTCAAAAAGACAAAGAAAACAAAATAAATAAATAAATTCTATATATGGTGAGAGCATAGATCAAGGCCCTCAGCCCTGCTGTGGCAACACTTTCCACTGAATTATCTTTGCAGTACTAACGATTGGTTGATCATAAATGCATGGCTCTATTTCTGGATGTTTTATTTGGCTCTTTATGTATGCATTTATTTATTATGCATTTTGGTACAGGGTCTCACTACAGAGCTTGAGCTCATAGTGATCCCTCTGCTTTCAGTTTCCTGAGCACTGGCGTTACAGGTGTGCACCACCACACCCAGTCTCCTAGGCTGCCTTAGCCGGCCCAGGTGTGGGGACAGTGTGGTATGTGGTGCCAGGTGTCGAACCCCAGTCCCAGCACTTGCCTAAGCAGGCACTGAGCTATCTTGCCGGCCCTCAGAACTTGAAAACTGTTTTAAGGTTTTAGAAATCCTTCAACTTCATTATTTTTTCAAAGTTGTTTTGGCTCTTCTGTGTCTTTTATATTTTCATATGAATTTTAGGGTCAAAGTAAATTTCTACAAAAGAAAAATCCTGCTAAATTTCTTACTGGGATTGTGTTTAATGTATTACATCAATTTGGGGGAAAGAGAATTGTCATTATATTCTCCCAACCTGAATGGTTTAAAATCCCAGCTGCGTATAGACAGTACAGTTGGGATAGATAATGCTGTGCTTCTACATAATTCTATGATAGGCAAGATCTGCACTAATGGTGGTTGGACAGGATATTATGTCGGTTTTTAGTGCTATGTTCATCCACTAGGTAAATAATTATTGAATTTTTGATATAATTCAGCTATAAAAAAACCTGTAAATATAATATCATGTATGCACCTTGTACAATACCAAAATGTCATGAAAACAGTTTGCAATGTATTAATTCATCAACTCTGTATGGTTAAGGTGTTTTGAAACTGTCTGATTGACATTTGTATTTTAATAAAATAAAAATAAATGGAAAAAAAAATAAAATAAAATCCCAGCTGCATTATTTAGAACTATGTAAATGTGAGAGTTTTGTTTAACATCTCTGAGCCTGAATTTTTCTGCTTCTAAAATGAAGGTAGAGATCCTATGGCAATAATAAGACTAAGTAAATTAATACTTATAAAGTACATTACTTAGTTTGTTTTGTTTTTTTGAGACAGGGTCCCACTATGCAGTTCGGTCTGGCCTAAAGCTTAATTTGTATCCCAGGCTGTTTAGCATATGCCAAGGATCCTCCTGCCTCAGCATCCCTAGTGCTGGGATTATAGGCAAGCACCACCACACCTGGCACTTTTTTGTTCTTTTGTGCTTTAGCAAACGTTTAATGGCTACTGAAAATATAAAGTGTGATACTAGCAATGAGACCTTTCTCGTTGTTGTTCTGGGGACTGAGTCCAGGATCTGCATTTTTCATTTCGAGCAGGGTCTCACTAAGTAGCCCAGGCATGAACCATGGCTCCTCCTGCCTCACCCTCTCAAGCTGCTGTCAGACACCACAACTCATAGCTGTGTTTTTTTTTAACGTGCTTATAGTACTTCTGTATTGGGTTTTGTGACATTTTCCCACATGGATATAGCAGCACACTTCATCTTGCTCCTATTTTCTAAGCACACATTCATCATAAGAGCTAGATTTACAGGTCAGAGAGGAAGTTGCACTCCACTTCGAGACCTACTTTACCAGGCATGTTTTTTACTGCAGCTTGACAGTTGCTTGCGATTAGTGCCTCCTTCCCGGAAGAGCTGCTTTCTTGTGATGCAAGGAGGCCACGCTGAGTGCGTTATCATGCATCTGTCTGCTTTGATCACCTGCTTTCTAACCTCTCCCCTTCGGGTTTGGTAGACTATGAAGAGCAGTGTTAATTCAGGTGTAGTAAATGCAAAGCAATTGGGTTTGAAAGCAGCAAACAATACTACTGTTTGTTTTTTAAAAATCTACATGCCAAGTCTGACTATAGCTGTCCTATTTCTAGTCTGCTTATTTGTGTCTTTAGTTCATTGAAGAGTCTTGCTGTACAGTCCAGGCTGGCCGTACATGCTGTAGCTTGGGTTGGTCTCAAACTCAAGAGATCTTCATGTGTCAGCCCCTCTAGTGCTAGGATTGCAGGCATGCACCCCCATGCCCAGGAGGGATCATTCCAATGAGATTGGTAGCTAAGATGAAGATGGTTGTCCCCCCCCCCCCCCCACAGAACCAGGGATTGAACTCAGGCCCTGTGCTTGCCAGACAAGTGCTTATTCCACTGAACCATCTCCCCAGCCCAAGATGATGGTGGAAGAGAGCTGATTTGGAGCAATAGGGGGTCACAGAAGAAACTTCCACAGGAAGTGGCCTTGAGGATGAGGCTTGAAGAGAGCCTCGGAGAGGTAGGGAAGAGGGTGTGGTGGAGGAGAGAAAACTCGGCTCCGTGCTTTGTGCAGAGCACACACATCTGGATGCAAGGGAGAGCGCAGCCCTGGGAGAACTCCAGGAGCTGTGCCAGGAGCCCGCAAGCACAAGTGAGCGAGTGTGATGCCTTGACAGTATCCTGGGGAAGTGGAGACCAGAGTGCACTTAGGAGATCCCTGAGGCTGGGCGAGGCCAGGGCTGCGGCCAGCAGGCCTGAGCAGCTGCCAGCAGCTTGGTCTGTGTCTTCTCCACATCAGGAAGTGGGGAAGGAAGTGGTTGGTTTGGAGCGGAGATGAAGGATGCTTCTGTGGGAGTGTTGGGGACACTGGGGAGACCCTCTGAGAGTGGCCTGTTGTACCCAGGGATGTGGTGGCAGAAAGGGAGGCTCAAAGATCAGAGACCCAAGAGATCTCTGATGACCAAGCTTGTCATCCATCCAAGGAGTGCCCTCAAATGACCAGCTGCCACCTGCCTTGCCTTCCTTCAGCACTGGTGCCTCGCAGGTGTGCTGGGCCACCCACAGCCCTCCTGCCTCTGCTGCTCAGGCCAGTGTCTCTGTGACTGAGGTTGAACACAGAAATGCAGAGCAGGCCCGTCTCACAGTTCCAGGAGCTGCGTGATAGTTTCTAAAGGCTACGAAGTAGAAACCTGAAACATCAGTCATAAACCCAAGAGCAGCCCAGGATAGAGAGCTGTGGCATCACCTTGCTGATAGGTTTTGACGGTGTTGCAGCAGAGAAACTGGCAGAAGGAAAAAGGGAAAGGGACTTTATTATAAAGGGAAAGGGGCTTCATTATCTTGGAGGACATGGAGAAAATTGAGGAAGGTAAGGAATTCTCTGGATTGGAATAAAGGGAAGCTGAGGCTTTTATGGCCTTTTGCTGGGGATGGGGTTAGAGGGGGGATTCTTAGATACACCTGAGGAGCTGATTGGGGCCTTCTCTGAGGTGGCGGGAAAGGTGAAAGGAAATTGCACCCTGGGCTGAGTTGGAGAAGAAGGGGGCAGGTGGTCTCTGGGAAGATAAGCTGTTCTTTTAAGGGCTGCAGCCATATTGGACGACCACAATAATTCAGCAATTCACACTAGGACCAGAACCTATCACTTGCTACCTTGGGAGCTTGGATGGGCTTTGCAGGGCAATTCAGTGTTTAGAGTGCCAGCCCAGTGATTCCGTTTTGCTGAGTTTTCCTGAGGTGGAGTCAGCCTTTTGTCATGCTGGTATTTGGACTTAGAGGTGGCAGTCATCCTGATAACCCTGGATCTCTGGTGTTGTATATTTTGGTGACCCTGTGACCTTGGAGAACCACTGCAATTAACCAGCAGGGCCAGGTGGCCCTTTAAAAGCACTCTGAGTTGCAGAAGGTGGAAAGCATTCTACATGGATTATCTTGTATGCACCTTGTACAACAACAAAAAAAAAAGCCACTACAAAAGCAATGTGCAATGTATAAATTGTTGAATCTGTCCTACTAAAAAAAAAAAGAAGATGGAAAGCACTGGGGAGGCTGAGACAGGAGGATCACTATGAGTCTGAGCTGTGCAGCGAGATCCTGTACCAAATAAAGATTTCCAATTTTTCTTTTCTTTTTCTTTTAAATATATACAGGGTCTCACTACACAGATTAGACTCATAGTGATCTTCCTGTTTTCAGTCTCCTAAGCACCATGCTCAGTCTGGATCACAGTCTCAGTGCACACTGGATGTGTCTGCCTAAGCAGGCACTTTAATCTGCTGAACTATCTGGCCCGACCTTTAAATTTTCTTTTTTTAAAAGAAGGTGGAAAGAAAGAGGCAGGGAAAAGAGCCCATGTGATGCATCAGAAAGGTCCCACATCTCTGCCCAAGTGGCCTGGGCTCCGCTGGTGCTCGCTGACCAGTGGGATGCGACCTGTCTGGCGTGTGTGTTGCTTCTGGTACAGGGGGGCACAGTTATTTTCCTAACTGTAATAAACAAATCACTGTTAGTGAATGGAGTTTGTTACTGTTTTTGAAACCTGAAAATATTCCCCTTAAGGCTAAAATCTTACTTGGCAGACCACCTAGTGTGGAATGCTAATATTTGATTATAACAGTATAGCTTATAACTTCTTTGAATTTACTAAGTGGTGCTAACATGAATGCTTGATTTTATTGGTGGGGAGACAGTAAAAGAGCCGGAAGGGAAGTTTGTTGGAGCTTTAGAGCTAGGAGGAGTGTAGTTTGGGGTGAGCCTGTCTGCTCTGGCTCTGGGCCACTTGTCTTTCCTGAAGGTCCCTGGGGCAAGGGAGCCCAAGAGGGTGGGGAGGGCGGAGCTGCAAAACATCTGTGTTGGAAGCACTGCAGAGGCATGTTGCCCTGGGAATCACAGGGTGACCAGCTCTGCACACACACACACACATACACACACACATTTCCTACGTAAGACAGTCCTCCAGGTGCCCAGGCTCTGATTATAATCAAATTAACAGAGGAGACCACGAGCTCTGTACACACACACACACACACACACCAGTT
>PVKA01039377.1:6963-19629 GCA_004027165.1 Ctenomys sociabilis
AAAAAAAAAAAAAAAAAAAAAAAAAAAAAAAAAAAAAAAAAAAAAAAAAAAAAAAAAAAAAAAAAAAAAAAAAAAAAAAAAAATATATATATATATATATATATATATATATATATATATATATATATACTTCATAAGGATAGACATCAGGGATTGATATTCTAAATAGGTATCTATCACCTTGAGAAAGCCAGGAAGAGCCACTAACCCAACCCCCACAAGAAAAGCCCCCACTCTGTATTCATGCCCTCTTGCTACATGACTTGCTTCCCCATTTGATCAATTTTACCTGAGCAATTATAATCTTATTGGTTGGCCATAGTCTTGTCCTATCTCACACCCAGTTTCCCGTTATTCCCCACCATGGACCTGCTGCACCTCGTGGTTTTGCTCTACAAAATCTGTAGAGCAAAATCTGTAAAGACAGAGTCCTTGACAACACACTTGGGACCCTTTCTGTTGCTCTTGGGAAAAAGCTTTGTTTCCCTGAATAAATATATTCTACTCTTACCTGCATTGTTCCTAAATTCATTCTTTGATTTTAGAGAACAAGAACTCATACCAGAGATCTAGCAGGTTGGGTGTTTCTTTCCCCTATATCTACCAGACCAATAATTTGGGGTTTTGTTTTGTTTCTGTATTTAGGACAGAGTCTATAGGGTCTACAGGGTTTTACCATGTAGACCCGACTCATAGTGATTCTCCTGTTTTTAGCCTCTAAGGTGCTGGGATTATAGGCATGTACCACCATGCCCAGTTTCTCTTTCTCTTTTTCTTTTTTCTCAGAACCAGGCATTGAACTCAGGCCCTTGTGCTTGCCAGAGAAGTGCTTATTCTATTGAGCTATCTCCATGGCCCTATGACCAATCTCAATCACCATCTCAGTGTGTCCCAGGGGTGGAGCTGGCACTGCAAGCCAGGTATCAAACCCTGGCTGCTGCACTCTGCCTAAGCAGGTGCTTTAGTCCGCTGATCTATCTGACCAGCCCTAATAATTATTTTATTTTATTTTATATTTTAGAACTGGGGATTGAACTGAGGTCCTTGCACTTGCCAGGCAATTGCTTATTTTACTGAGCTATCTCTCTGGCCCAAAGTTACGCTTTTTTTTTTTTTTTTTTTTGTCTTTTTGAGACAGGGTCTCACTATGCAGTTCAGGCTGGCCTTAAGCTCACTTTGTAGCTGAGGCTGGTCTCGAACTCACAACAATCCTCCTGCCTCAGCCTCCCGAGTGCTGGGATTACAGGCCTGCGCCACCATGCCCGGCTAAGATTATGCATTTTAAGCAGTGACAATGTTGCAGTCATTGGAGAAACTGATGGAGAGACAGATTCTGAACTTGACTTGAGGAATATTCAAGCAGAACCTCTAAACTTTGTAGCACTTAAGGAAAAGCTACATACACTGGACATCTGGTGACTGACTCTAGGCTGCCACCAAACTCAGCAGCACTAACATAGCCATGTTCCCAAAAGGCACAGATACAACTTAGTTCTATACTAAACTGTACATACTACATTCAACTTTGTAGTAGTTAAATTTAGAAGTAAAGGTACAAATATCTACTGTATAGAGACTGGATGAATTAATGCCAGCCTGGTAGGACAACATACCCTTGCTTCTGAAGTTAGTTATTTTGTAAACAAAGGAGGGTACATGGTCCAGTTTTCTTTATCAGCTTTCCTGGGGGAAAATTATGTAAAAATACGAAAGCACCCTGGGAAGCCCCTCTGAGCACAGGTCTTTTGCCAGCATGAGATCCAGTAGATTCAGGATGCTGAGGAATCTTTCTTGGCAAATGCAAACATTAGCCACACAAGTCTGTAAAAGCATTTCACCATGTCTGTCCCAGGCCATATTAGTGTATAATGCTTAGTCTGACCTACTAGGGACACAGAAAAAGCTCAGATCCCATCCACATTTTAGGCTGGGGATGTGACTCAGAGGCATAAGCATCTTCCTGGCAAGCGCAAGGTATCCAATTTAATTCCTGGTACCAAATAAATAAATAAATAAATAAATAAATAAATAAATAAATAAGAGGGTATGTCCATTCATAATTTAACTATTATTATTTACATTTTAAGTATAATTCTTGACTTCTCACCCAGGAAAACAAAATAGATAATGATTATAAACTCTTAGGGAGGCTGAGGAGATACCTCAGTTGCATGGGACCTGCCTGGCAAGCTCAGGGTCCAAAGTTCAACTTCTGGTTCAAAACTAAATAAATGAGCAAAAATAAAAAATAAGGCCAGCAAAATAGTTCATTGGTCTAAAGCACCTGCTTAGGCAAGCTTAGGCAGATGCAGGTGACTGAGGTTCGATCCCCAGAATCACATGCTGCGCTAGCGTGGTCCTCAGGGTGTGTTGAGCCAGCTAAATAAATAAATAACAGTTAAGTTACAGAGGTCTGAGGGATTTGCATGAACCTGAGCAGGAGTCAGACATTCTCTGTATAGTCACTACTTACTCCAACAGTCCGATGCTTCTTTTTCTCTTCTGGCTGAGAATAAAAGGGGACAGAGAATCCTTCTGTTACCAGCCAGAATAGGTATGTTGTCTTCCAAGAGGCTCTAGGGGTGGCCAAATTAAAGTGGAAATTTGGGAGAGAGTAGCAGATGAGGAAGAACTTCAGACAGAGAAGGAGCACATTTACCTGCCATGCTTTCCTCTGGCCTCCTCCTAGCCTCTCAAAGGCTGGATCCAGGTCCCCCATGGGCCTCCTAGGGGTTCCAATCGTACCTGGGCCCAAGAAAGGGAAGGGAAAGGCAGAGAAAAGTCCACCTCTGGGCCCATTGTTTCTAGACAGACCAGAAGCTGTGAGTCATCTGCAGTAGTTGTAGCTCACTGCAGCTCCAAGAAAGCAGATCTTAGGTGGGTGTGGTGGGCACTCCTGTAATTGTAGCACTCAGAGCTTGAGGCAGGAGGATCGCATGAGTTTGAGGCCATCCTGGGCTACACGATGAGTTCAAGACCAGCCCAAACTATACAGAGAGACCAGCTCCCCCCACCCAAAAAAATAGAATGCAGACCTCTGGGTCCTGGAGGGGCAGGAAGAGGGCCCATGTAAAGCAGCTGAGGTCAGTCTCCATGGTGCCCATCTATTGTCATTTTTACAGTTTCCAACCCTGCTAAATCTTTCTAATAGTCACACATGTGCTTGAAGCAGGATGCACTTTTTTATTTATTTATTTTTATATATTTGGTGCAGGGTCTCGCTACACAGCTTGGACTCATAATGATCCTCCTGTTTCAGCCTCCCCAACACTAGGATTACAGGTGTACACCACCATGCCCAGTTTTGAGTGGCCAGCTCAGTGGCCTGGTGCTGGGTATTGAACCTGGGTCCCTCAGTTTTCCAGGCAGGTGCTTAGACTGCTGAGCTATCTCCCTGGCTCTGGATTCAGTTTTCAAAGGGTATTGTAGTTTGGGGTTTTGCAAGTGAACAATACAATACAGGACACTTAATTATGAGATTATTTTATAATAGTCACCTAAAGAGTCATACACAAATGGAGTGCAGGAAATCTATCTACACACTAAAGACCAGAGATTCCAGCTGAGGATCTGGATAGCATGCATGGCAGTGTCCTTTCTGAGTCCAGCTGAAGACCTAGAGCCCATAACAATGACCCCCACGAGTCCAGCTGGAGGCCAAGAGCCCACGACAATGTCTCATGCAGGCCTATTTCATGGATCTGTACTGGGAAGTCCCAAAGGTCATGGTGGAAGCTAAGAAGTTTATGCCAGTGGGATGAAAGATCTGTGCTAGCAGGCTGAGGGATCTATACTGGAGCCAGGAAGTAATGGTCAAAGTAAGCACCAGAGCTTTGCACAAAGGTCCCCGAGCCATCTTTAATGACAGTGAGGTTCCAAGCTCCTCTGATGAGGAGCACTAGTATTGTCAAAATGGCCATACTTTCAAATGAATGCATAGTTTTTCTGTTTGTTTGTTTTTGGCAGAACTGGGGTTTGAATTCAGGCCCTTGCATAAGTGCTTATTCTACTAAATCATCTCTCTGGCCCCATGAATGAATAGTTTTAATGCAACCCCAATTGAAACAGCAACAGCATTTCTCATACAATTAGAGAAAACAGTCCAAAAATTCATATGGATTCATATGGAAGAGAACCACAATATCAAAAGCAACCCTGGGCAATCAGAGCAAAGCAGGAGGCACAGCAATCTTGGACTTCAGGTTGTACTACAAACCTATAGTTTGTTTGTTTCTTTCTTTGTTTAAATGTATTTGGTACAGGATCTCACTAGCAACTCGGACTTGTAGTGATTCTCCTGTTTTCAGCCTCCCCAGTGTTAGGATTACACACATGCACCAGCACACTTGGTCTCGTTGGCAGGCTCAATGCACCCATAGGGGTAGGGATGGGGCAGCCTATGGTGCCAGGGATCGGGGATCGAACCCAATCCCTCAGTCCCTGCACTTGCCTAAGCAGGTACTTAGCCCACTGACCTATCTCACCTACCCTACAAACCTATAGTTTTTGTTTTATTTTATTTATTTATTGTTGTTGTTGTTTGTTGGTTTTTCATTTTTTTGTTTTTAATCAGGGATCAAATCCAGGACCCTATGCTTGCTAGATAGGGGTTATGCTGCTGAGCTATCTTCCTAACCCAACAAACCTATAGTGATAAAAACAAAACAAAATAAAACCTGCATGGTATTGGAACAAAATAGGCAAGTTAACCAGTGGAACAGAGAATGCAGAAATGCTAGGTATGTTCAGTTACCTGCATTTTGAGCGTGGTACCAAAAACTTTCCTTGAAGAAAAGATAGCCTCTTTAACAAATGGTCCTGGAGAAACTTGATTACACGCAAGTGTGTGTTGTGCCTCCTGCTTTGCTCTGATTGCCCAGGGTTGCTTTTGATATTGTGGGTCTCTTCCATATGAATCCATATGAATTTTTGGACTGTTTTCTCTAGTCATATGAGGAATCCTGTTGCTGTTTCAATTGGAGTTGCATTAAAACTATTTATCCATGGGGCCAGGGAGATGGCTCAGTGGAATAAGCACTTCCCTGGCAAGCGCAAGGGCCTGAGTTCAATCCCCAGTTCTGCAAAAAAAAAAAAAGAAGAAGAAGAAGAAGAAGAAGTCATAGAAACCAGGATATGGTGGTAAACATCTGTAATCCCAGCACTTAGGAGGCTGAGGCAGGAGGATTGCTGCAAGTTCGAGGTCAGTCTGGGACACATAGTGAGTTCAAGCCAGCCTGAACTTCATAGCAAGACCTTGTGTCTAAAAAAGATAACAAAGGGCCAACCAAATAGCTCAACAGATTAAAGTGTCTGCAAGCAGGTGCAGGGGCCAGGGGTTCCATTCCCAGGCTTGCCTTGCTGGCCCTGCCCCCAGAGCACCCTGAGAGGGCAATAGAGACTGGGCGTGGTGACATGGGCCTGGAATCCCAGCTCCTGGGAGGCTGTAAACAGGTGGATCTCTACGAGACTGATCTAGTGGTGAGGCCGTGAACACCTTGTAGACCCTTCCCTATATATATTAGGGAAGGGTCTACAGGGGTATATATAACTGTATCTGACTAATCACTTCAATTTATATGTATATCTATAGCCCTCTGGAAGCTATTCTGTGAAAAAGTTTGAGAGAGAGAGGGATCTAATTTAGCTACCTGCCATTTTTGCCACTTTGGCACAGACACTCAGGTTCTTTTGCTTTAAGGAAACCAGGCAGAGCTTGGCAGCTCCCCCAGTGACCTCCTTTTACAGCAAAAGCATTTATGGACAGCTGATACCCTGAACAGGAAAGTACAGAGCTTCCTAGAAGCAAAAGCAAGGCAGCTGTTGAAATGTAAGGCGGTCATGAGCATGAGCTTAATTAGCCTCAAGCAGTCAGTCCCATCTTCTAGGGACTGCTAGGAATGCAGAGCTCTTGGGAGCAGGGACTTACATCTTCAAGGTCACCCAAACTGTTACCAGGCCTCCAATAAAAGGAAGCCATATATTTTGAGCTAGGTCCCAGGTCACTGAGGGGCCTTTTTCCCTCAAATGAGCATCTCAGCATTTCGCATTTCTAGGTGGGCTAGGGTCCTTTACAGTGAGAACCCAGGATGGGGGCGATTACAGAGATAGTGCAAATCTCTTCACACTTGCTTTGTCACTTCCAGCCATCTTCAGCTCATTGTCTCTTTCTCTTGGAAAAGACAGGAGGCTCTTGGCCTCCTGAGGCTCACATCTGCATGTGCTTTGACTTCTTCTCAGCTGAGGAGAGGAGAGGTGCTGGCTATATGGTCATGAGGAGTAACTTTGGAAGAAGTTGCTTATCTCTAACAATAAGAACACCACTCCTAATTTTTTGTTTGTTTGTCTTTTGAAGACAGGGTCTCACTAAACAACTCAGGCTGGTCTTGAGCTCACTTTTTACCCCAGGCTGGCCTCCAAATCCCAATGATCCTCCGTCTCAGCCTCCCGAGTGCTGGGGTTACAGACATATGCCACCACACCCAGCTCTACACTTACTTTTTTTTTTTTTTTTTTTGGTGGAACCGGGGATTGAATTCAGGCCTTTGAGCTTGCCAAGGAAGCATTTATCCCACTGAGCCATCTCCTCGGCTCCTCCACACCTACTTTTTAAAGCCCCACTTTGCAGTTCTGGTTACAATTTCATTTTTGTGCCATATTTTGCCAGTTCTCCCCAAGTCATTCATTGAATTATTCTTTTTTTTTTTTTTTTTTTTTAAGGTATCAGGGATTGAAATCAGGACCCTGCGCCTCCCAAGCAGGCCCTTCTTCTACTGAGCTATCTCCCTGGCCCCTATTCTCTATTTATTTGCAGTGAACTTCTTATCATCTAAAAATTAATGTTTTAGGCAGACAATGATGGCAAAGGAGAGAACCTTGACTGATTCAAGAATGATTAAAAACTTGAGGGTTTTTTTAATGTATTTGGTACAGGGTCTCACTGTGCAGATTAGACTCATGGTGATTCTCCTATTTTTAGCCTCTCCAGTGTTGGGATTAAAGGCGTGCACCACTATGCCTGGACTCAGTGGCTAGGGTGGGGCCAGCACCACCTGTGGTGCTGGCGATCAAACCCCAGTTCCTGCACTTTTCTAAATAGGTGTTTAGTCTGCTGAGCTATCTCACTGGCCCTGAAAAATTGAATGTAATGATGTTCATAATCTGCTAAAGGGAAGAAAAGCCTAAGGCACAATTGGAATTAAGACCTAAAGAAGGGCCAAAGAGATATCTCAGTAGAATAAGTGCTTGCCTGGCAAGCAAAAGGTTGTGAGTTCAATCCTGTGTACCACAAAAAAAAAAAAAGACCTAAAGGTATCAGGCCACATGGCACATGCCTGTAATTCCAGGTAGTCAGAAGGTTGAAGCAGAAGAATTGCAAGCCTCAGCATAGTCTGGGAAATTTGAAGTAAATTTTTAAAAAGCTGAGTTCAAACTTTAGTACAGCAAAAACCAAAGAAACCCTTAAATGCTATCAAAAGTCTACCAGGGTCTTTCTGCTTCTGTTAGTTTATCAACTTCACATTCAGCAAACAGTGACCAGGATATCTCACTCTTTAATGACAGATAGTCTCAAAGCTTGGTTGATCACAAACCCTGGTAATGTATAAAGTTAGTGATTGGTTTAAGATATTGTTTAAGGCTAGGAGTGTAGCTCAGTGCTAGAGAACTTGCCTAATACTCTGAAGGCCTTGTGTTAGGTTTCCAGCAACAAAGAACACATGAAAAATACAAAAAACAAAAAATCCTTTATCATTTTAAAGAAGAATACCATTAGCTCCCATTTAAAAAACAAAAATCAATTTATTCATGTTTGGTTCTACAAACCAACCCTAGGCTTCTACATGCTAAGGATACATAATGGGATCCCTCTAGCTCTCTGGTCCTTGTTTTATGGCAAAGAACACTGAAGCTGACAAAACATGGAGTAGTGAGGAATGGCCAAATGTGTGCCTATTAGAAAGAATAGAAGAATTGCTCTCTGCTGGGTGGGGAGGAGTGTGTCGTAAAGCAGACACCGTGGCGGTTCAGACTCCAGTCTTCATATAGTTTTTGCTACTGGTGTACATGGCAGAAAGCAGGGATTCTTCTGGTTGCTTCTTGGCCTTTGAGGTCCCAAGAGATAACTACTTAATTTGTATTTGAGGGCCAGCCAGATAGTGCAGTGTATTAAAGCGCCCGCTTAGGCAGAGTGCAAAGGCCAGGGTTTGATCCCTGGCATGCCATGCTGGCCCCGCCCCCAGGGTGCACTGAGATGGTGATTGAGACTGGGCATGGTGGTGTGCATCTGTAATACCAGCACCTGTAATTTCCAGCTGAAAACAGAATCACTAGGAGTCGGATCTGTGCAGTGAGACCCTGTAGGCCCTGAAGACCTTGCACTAAATACAAAAAAAGTAAAATAAAATAAAATTTGGGGCTGGGGAGATAGCTCAGAGGAATAAGTGCTTGCCTGGCAAGTGCAAGGTCCTGAGTTCGACCCCTGGTACCACCAAAAAAATAAAAAGATAAAGCTAAAATAAAATTTGTATTTGAGCCGGGCGTGGTGGCGCATGCTTGTAATCCCAGCACTCGGGAGGCTGAGGCAGGAGGATTGTTGTGAGTTCGAGACCAGCCTGAGCTACAAAGTGAGCTTAAGGCCAGCCTGAACTGCATAGTGAGACCCTGTCTCAAAAAGACAAAAAAAAAAAAAAAAAAATTTGTATTTGAGGGGGAACCGGGGATTGAACTCAGGCCCTTGCACTTGCTAGGCAAGCACTTATTCTACTGAGCCATCTCCAAAGTCCCATTTGTTTAAGGATCTGTTTTCGGTCTTTGAATTTTATTAGACCCTGATAGTTCCTTTTGGCCTGCTAACTCACTTAGGCACCCCCAGTTTTTACTTAATTTTAAGGTAGCTATTTAGGACCTATGCCATATTTGCTTAACTTCTGTATTCTGGCTTCACAAGCACTTGACCACCAGTCCTCTCAGAATTTATTTATTTTCTTATTTATTTTCAGTTTTTGAGCCAGGGTCTCACTATATATATATATATAGTTTAGGCTAGTTTTAAACTTATGGCGTTCCACCAGGTTCTGGGATTACTTACAGGTGTGAAACATGATGGCCTGTTGAGAATTTTGCGATGGTCTAAGTTGCTCAGGCTATGATTTTCAGATCCTCTTGCATCAGCCTCCTGAGTAGCCAAGATTATGTGCCACCATACCCAGCTCCTCTATAAGTACCGTGTACTAACCGATTGCACCACTGGAGCATCTACCCAGCTTCTAAAATTTTAAATACACTCTAATTTTTATAACAGTTTTAAATTTAGGGAAAGGAGCCAGGGAGATGGCTCGTAGAATAAGTGCTTGCCTGGCAAGTGCAAGGGCCTGAGTTCAATCCCCGGTTCCCCCTCAAAAAATAAATAAATAATAATTTAGGGAAAAATTAAGGAAACCATATAATTAGCATATCCTCCTGGCTCAATATCCCCTATTATCAACATTAAATTATTAATTGATATTGGATATCTCTAGCACTGAGCTACATCCCCAGGAGTGCCCCCTCCCCCCAAGTTTTTCAGACAAGATCTGTCAACTAGCCCAGGCTGGGCTTGATTGAATTTGCAATCCTCCTGTCAGCCTCCCAAGTAGGTGAGGTTATAAGCATGCACCTCTGCACTCAATTTAGATCTCTTTAGCTTTTTTTTTTCTTTTTTTCTTTTTTTTAATGTATTTGGTAGAGGGTCTTACTATGCAGTATGCAGGTCAGGTTTGTAGTGATCCTCCTGTTTTCAGCCTCTCCAGTGCTGGAATTACAAGTGTGCACCACCATGCACAGTCTCCTTGGCTGACTCAGCATGCCCAGGAGGGCAAGGCCAGTGCAGTTTATGGTGCTAGGGATCGAACCCCAGTCTCTGCACTTGCCTAAGCAGGCACTTAATCCACTGAGCTATCTTGCCAGCCCTTGAAGTAATTTTTTAAAGATTTGATTGATTGATTGATTTGGTATAGGGTCTCATTACAGAGCTCAGACTCAGTG
The DNA here is from genome assembly GCA_004027165.1 of Ctenomys sociabilis. NCBI lineage: Eukaryota > Metazoa > Chordata > Mammalia > Rodentia > Ctenomyidae > Ctenomys > Ctenomys sociabilis. The sequence goes on from PVKA01039377.1 coordinate 16,984, forward strand.
ATCCTCCTGTCTCAGCTTGCTTAGCACTAGGGTTACAGATGTGTGCCACCATGCCCAGCTGGCATAGCATGCAATACCAGGGATTGAACCCAGGTCCTTGTACTTGCCAAGCAGGTGCTTAGACTGCTGAGCTATCCCTCCATCCAATCCCTTAAAGTATTACTGAAGATGACTGAAGATATAGTTCTGTGGTAGGATGCTTGCATAGCATGTGCAAGGCCTTGGATTCTATCCCTAGAACTGCAGGGAGGGAAAAAAATTCTATATCATATACCATGTATTTATTATATAATTTGACATTATAGTAAATGTACACCATACAATGATATTGTGTACAGTATCACAACCAGGATACTGATCTCGGTAAATCCAGATATATTCATGTATGTGAGTACTCCTCTTCCATAGCCACACTCACTTCTCCCCCCATCTCACTCTCCTACTTACTTCCTGAAGACTACTAATATGTTTCTATTGCCATAATGTTTTCCTTTTTGTCTTTTTGAGACAGAGTCTCACTATGCAGTTCAGGCTGACCTTAAACTCACTTTGTAGCACAGGCCAGCCTCGAATTCACAGTAATTTTCCTGCCTCAGCCTCCCAAGTAATGGGATCACGAGAGTGGGCCACCATGTCTGTCCTCCATTGCCATGTTTATTTATTTATTTATTTATTTATTTATTTATTTATTTATTTATTTATTGTGGTACCAGGGATAGAACTCAGGACCTTACACTTGCCAGGCAGGCACTTATGCTGCTGAGCTATATTCCTCCCCCTTGCCATAATTTTATGATTTCAAACATGCTACATAAAATGTATTATAGGGCTAGCGATGTAGCTCAGTGGCACCACACCTGCCTGGTGAGCTTGAGGTCCTGAGTTTTATTCTTTTTTTTTTTTTTTTATTATGTATTTGGTACAAGGTCTCACTACACAGCTCAGACTTACAGTGATGCTCCTGTTTTTGGCCTCCCCAGTGCTGGCTGTGCTTGCCAGAGAACTGCTACCTAGTTTTTGTGCTTTTCTGCTGGATGTTTAAGACCAAGATAAAGCAAGACCTATGTAACAAGAATTGTAGCTTTTGTATCGAATTAAGGTCAGTCAAATCCCCTCAGGATTTGACCCTGTACCACAGTTCATAGATCCTTTGTCTGTGTCAGTCATGTGGATGAGTCACAGCCATTGATTGACCAATTTGCTCTCTGTGAAAGCCTGAGAGAATGTTTTCTCACCATGTGACTCTCCTTAGGCAGACTCTACATCCTTGATCACTTTCCTCTTTGGCCCAATAATCTTGATCAGAAAATTTGGTACACAACTGAGTTGCATGATGTTACAGTACAGGTTCTCATATGTCCTGAGTCTTAATTGACCTTGAAAGGTTAGGGTCAAAATGTTGGCTGTCCTTGAGGCCCTCCTTTTTCTTTAATTTTTGGTCTGCAAATTTAGGTTGTTAACACTCCAGAAGAGAAACTTATTGTTATCACTGTACAACCCAGGCTGTTGAGCTTAACCTCACTATCTGTCTGAATATCAAACATCTTAGGCTTAATGTGGAACAGGTATTTTTCATCAAGTATTGATATGTTAAACTTTGAGTCCCTACAAAATATAACGTAAAAAAATTTAAAAAGTTAAAATATATCTTAAAAATAGGAATAAACAATTATATATATTTACACGTAAGTTTAGAAATCTAACCATATACAGCATTATAGCAGGACAGTCCCACAACACTCCTTTTCCTGTCTCGTGACTTCATTCACCACCTCCCTCCTTTTTAAAAAACCATCTACGCGAGAGACAGACAGCATGGCAGCAACTGGCGTGTCATGACAAGCAGCACTTATTCAGAAGACCAGAATGACAAAAACAGTGGTTACATGCCACGAAGTAGGTGGAAATGCCTTAACCATATGCATGTTTGTCAGGCCCAAGGGCCTCTTCCATCTTTGTCAAGAGTGCTAACCTCTCCTTTCATATGCCACCTTTTGCATGTTCTTTACTCTAAGTACATTCCCAGGAGTATAACTTCTGGGTTTTATTGTAGTTGCATGTTTCCCCCACCACTGCAGTGCATTGGCGCACTGAAAGTATACATAATGCTCACATTCAGCATAGGGAATTTGTACCTGTATGTGACAGATCTTGCTTTTTCTTCCACTCCTCTACTTTCTCTTCAACACTTCTTTCTTGCCTTATTTACAGAGGCTTTGCTCCCATTTTCTTCCTACTATTCTTTTCCTTGGCACTTCTTTTCTTTCCTCCACCTCTCCCTTGTTCCTGTTCTCATCTGAACATTTTCTACACATTTTTCCAATATGTATTATACATTTGGTCCTTATTTTGTGGCCTTTATTTGTTTGTTTGTTTGTTTGTTTGTCTTTTTGAGACAAGGTCTTGCTATGCAGCTCAGGCTGGCCTTGAGCTCACTTTGTAGCCCAAGCTAATCTCAAACTCCCAATGATCCTCCTGCCTCAGCCTCCTGAGTGCTAGGATTACAGGTGTGCACCACCAAGCCCAGCTGCATTTATTCATATGAAGTATATATATGTAGAATGCATATGAATGTATGTATTTTATTTGTTTTTGTGGTACCTGGGATCGAACTCAGGACCTTGCGCTTGCCAGGCAAGTGCTCAA
>PVKA01039378.1:0-19531 GCA_004027165.1 Ctenomys sociabilis
CTCAGCTATGAAACAAATAACACTTCGCTCCTAATATTATAATGACTCATAGATCCTTACTTATACTTATTTTATATTTCTGTTGTATTAATTGCCTCTATCATTGTTTTATAGTATTAAAACAATGGCCATTAACTCTTTTAGTTGCTTTATTCCTAAGGCCCTTATTTCATCTTCATTTTTCAAAAGGCTCAAGGTATATAAAATATTATGGACATAGAATTTTATTTTCCTACTGTTTTATTTTTATTATAATTTTATTTTAATTTGAAGAGCAAAAACAAATGTTAGAACAAAGATCAGAAACAAAGAAAGAAACAGGATAACATACAGCAATACCTGTGCTATACATTTTCAAAGCTAGAGTAGCTGATGAGCAACAGCTGATATATTATGTTTTTATTATCAAATATGCTGTTCACATTAACAGATATAGTTATGAAAGTTTGGATATATAATTAAATGTTATTGCTTGCCTGAATAAATCTAAAATTTTTGTTCTTGTCTTTCCTTTTCTTTTATTACCATTTAAAAATATTTTAAAGAGAGTAGTTGATGATCTAGAAGACCAAGAAGACAGGTATTCAAGCATGGTTTTTGTATTACACATTGCTTAAAATGTATTGCACATTATGTAGTTGCTTAACTCACAGATACCAGCATACAGAATTAGTCAAGGTGAAAATTCTACACATTTACTGCTATTTTCAAGAAACTGATGAAAAGTCTTAGTACATGTAATCCAACTGATTCTCATGTTCTATATAAAATCAGTCCCCTGATCTTTGTTTCATGACACAGGTCTCTTCTCCCTCAAACTCCTTGAGATATTTTTTCTTAATACTTTCTTTAGTAATTTAATGTTACATGGCTTACTGAAGTTTATTGGTGTTGACTGAAGTTCTTAGACATGTGTTCATACTGTAGTGAAATTTGGATGTTTCTGTCATCCTTCCAAGTGTCCCTTCTCTCTTCTGTCAGTCCTTTTCTCCAGTGCACTTCTACTAGCTTTTCTGATGTCATTTACTGATGATGTACTTTTTAATTTTTTTAATTTCTGCAAGTTTACCACCTTTTGTTTCTATCACATGTAGTTGTACATTAAATCCAGCAACTGTATCCCTAATCTGATATATTATATTTTTCTTTAAGTTAAATGTTTGAAGCTCTTTTTTATCATCCAATTATCTGTTTCACTTTGTAATATATAGAACAATCACATCAACCATTTTACCACTTTTTCCCACAGCTCACCGGACCTGAATCAGTGTGGGGTCAGTTTTGGTTGATTTTCTTTGTTGCTTGATGCCAAGATTTTCAATGTATGCAGGTATTATGAATTTAAAGTGTTGAAAGTTTAATTTTTTTACTTCACAGAAATGTTATTTAAGGAGCAGAAACATAGCCCAACAGTCCAAGGGCCTTCCTGACTGCACCCGGGTTCGATCCCCTCTGCCTCATGCTCGGCGGCCCCAAAACCCCAGATGCGCCTTGCCGGCCACAGTAACCAGGAGTGGTGGCCCATGCGTGTTATTCTAGAGCTGGGGAGGCTGATATAGCAGGATTACTTCGAGTCTCAACTCTTAACCAAATAAATGAAGGTTTTAAAAAATATATAAAGAAATAGTATTTGATTAAGACCAAACTTCGATCTGTTCAACAGCACACTTCTGGTAGTGGTTATGTGAGACGAGTGCTGTGCCCAGCTCAGGCCAACTGACTGAAGGACAGCTGCTTCGATGTGCTCTAGCCACTGTGGGCGAATGCTGCGGGCACCAACTGGCTGGAAGAACAGGTGTACGTCCTGGCTCCTGGAGCTGCTTGAGATCCTCTCCTGACATCGTTTTGCAGCTCCTTCTCAGGTTCTGCACTTCATGAGAGCGTTGACCGTCCAGTCCTTAGTTGAATACTGCCAGAGAATTCTCTCCACCACCTCTCGAACTCTGTAGGTGCAGGACTCTCTGCTTCTACATTGTCCTCTGTGACTTCCAGCCACATTGGTCCCCCAGGATTCTACCCTCTGCCTCCTCAGTGTAGGGAGACCATAGAAGTTTTCCTGAGTCTCCTGTTTCCAGAGGGTAGAAGCATTGTAAAGCAGTATGCTAGGCAGGGATAGGTTTGCTTTGTATCTGTTTGTAGGTTAACACTACTTTGTGGCCTACTTGTCAGTGACTACGATTACGATTTCCAATTTTCTTTCTTTCGTTTCAAACAATGACTATATACAGGCCCTATTACATATTTACAACTCTCAATTTTTTATTATACTAACTCAAATATGCAAATTGAATATCCAGGACTTATACACATATTATATAATATTATAAATATTTAATCTGCACCATGTTTTTTTATGACAGTGTAGAAACATCTGTGAGCCATTATTACCCAAGGCAAAATAAACATAGTTTTATTTTTCTCAAAATTTGGCTTGTAATAATGCCATGAATTTATATTCATAAGGAAAATTTTTTTTTTGTTTCTAATTCAAGTTGTCTTTAGCTTCAGAGAACTGTAAATTGAAATGACCATGCCAGTCAGCACTTTACTGTGTTATTACCCTGGCTCTCTTTTTACTCTTCAGTCTCCATTTTAGGTTAGAAGAACTAATTAATACCTTTAGTTCTGCCTATCTCTCTACCTCTCTATCTAATCTACCAATCTGTCTTATTTAGTAAACCATACAGAAGAAAATGCAGTGATTAAAATTAGCATAGGGGGAGTTAAGTATTTTTGGAGAATCTGAAAATAGTCCATTATGAGATTGGAAATATGAAGGATAAATACAAAGTAGGAAAATGCAAAAATACATGCCCATACATAGACTACAAATGAACATCTAATAAAAATGGAATTGGTGAATACAGGAAGTAAAAAAAAAATGTATGAAAACACACTTTTCTATTTCAGAATAACATTTTTTTCCCTTACTCAACTAGGCAAGTGCCAATAGGAACCGAAGCGCAAGTGCATATGCCATGATGATGTGGTGAAATTGAGGAGAAGTTTATGCTTCACAGGCTGAAGCAGCATGAAAATATAACCCAGGTTACAATATTTAAGGAGCATTCGACATTTTGTGTTGTGCGAAACTAACAAATTTGCAAAGCAACTTATATCTTTAGAATAGTTGTATCAGTTATGACAAAGGGACAGATAACGAATTGTGATACAACACACTTAATAGAAAGTGTACGCTAAACCCGCCAAAAAAAGAACAGGCAAGACATGAAGGAAAACTGCAAGAAAGAATAAATCCAAGAGACACATGTGGATAAATGAATGTTCTCCAGTTATTGAACATTAAAACAAACAACATATGATTCAGTTGGAAATAAGTACTTTTTGTAATGATGATAAGAACAAACAACAGCATTATCTTCCTGTAAAGCAACTTTTTTTTTTTTATCACATATTAGAAATATCAAAGTACATATATCTTTCTTTCAAAAGCTTATGTTTGGGAATATACCTTAGGAATTGTAGTAATTGTTTTCACTTTTGTACTTTAAAAATTATGAATGCCATTACTTTGTAATTAGACAACAATAAAATTTCTGTTGACATCCCACAGCAAATATCAATATATATTATGATGTATACCCCTCAGAAAATTAAGCAATAGATCTAGAATATTAATTTTTCCTTCAGCTATTCCTTCTCCTTCACTAGTCAATAGGAGAGAAAGAGAGAGAATATGAGAACAAAACAGAGTGAGAGAAGGTGAGAGACAGAGACAGAGAGACAGAAATATAGGTGGCTATTGAACATTATCGTCACCATAATCTTATTTTTTAAGAGTTTTGGGGAAGTGAGTCACTACTTTTCCAGAAAGATGAGGTTTGCATCCATTACTAATTGATAGCTAGTAATGCAATACCTTTAACACAATTCTTCATAAAAATATAGGTGTAACACGGTTAGAGATTAATAAAAGATAATGTCTCATTAGAGAAAATAAATGACTTATTACTTTAACATTAAAATCTAAAGCATTTTACCAAGAGAAGGCCTGTAGAAAAGATGCCTGTATGACATTCATTTTATTTGTAATAACACTAGACACTATCAAGAATACGCCGTATGCTAAATATTCTATATACAGTTGATCCATTCATAAACGTACTAGGACTTGGGTATTAAAATGTCAGTACTGGGATAAGAAAGCTGAATCAAAGTGATGTTTTGAAATAATGACTTGAGGGCTGGTGAGATAGCTCAGCAGTCTAAAGCACCTGCTTAGGCAGGATTAGGCAAGTGTGCAGGGACCTCAGTTCAGTCCCTGGTACCACAATAAATAAATAATAAATATTTGAATTATGTAACTATTGAATAGTGCAAAAAGGAAATTAGAATGTACACTTTTAATTCTGAAGACCAATAATCTTTTTTTCAAATTATTTTCCGCAGCTCTACAGGTTTCTTACATAAGGAAGATAGCCAGATGGGTAATATTTCTGTCTCATTCCACATTTCTGTACTCTCATTCCCGAAGTTCAAAGGCTGGAGCTCTTATTTTTATCTGCTTGGTATACTGGAGTTGAAGGAAAGATAATTTGATAGTGACTGAGGCAATCGTCAGATGAAAGGCAATTCATTCCACTAAAATGCATCTCATTCTTCCCCTTTTCTGGTCTCTTCAACTGCTGATGTTCTCACTGTCTTCTCCTCTTCCTTTCCACAATTCTTCCCTCCTTCCTAAAGTTCCCCAAAGTTGAAATGAATAACTAAATAAAGATTTAAAAGCCAAATCTAGTGGAAAAATATGTATTACTGAATTCTATTTGTTTCTAAAACCTGGAATTCAATTAAGGTGTACATGTCAGGAGGTGGTGTTATGGGAGATATTTTGTTTTTTGCAAGCAGTTATTTATTTGATCCAGAAGCAATGGTTGAGAATTGTGGCTTTATTAAATGTCACTGAGGTCAATGCAAGGTTTTGTGTGCTGATGGAAAATATGTGTCCCTAAAGTCTAGCCAATATGACAAGTCTGGCCACAATTAAAGAGGTTTATTGAAACTGCAACTGGATTTAAAGTTCAAATTCATATACTAAAGTAGTTGTACTTAGACTGTCTGACTGAACCGAAGCTTATTACCCTAGGACAAAGTCATAATTAGTTCTATTCTCTTAAAAAGACAAACAGACAGGAGATTTGCCAATACCCACTGAATCAGAATGTGTAGGAGTACTTATTTTGCTTCTCTAGTTTTTAAGAGCTCTGTAAGTGTATAAAATTGAGATCCATTTAAATTCATGATCATCAAAAGTAGCATCAATGTTGAAAAATGTAATAAAGTGCACACGTGCACATGCATGCATTGATAGACATATAATGTTTATATTCAAGTTCTAGAGTTATTGCACTAATTGCTGTAGTTCCCTCAACATTCTTGCTCTTCTTTCACTTTGCCTCTACTTTGTTCTTAATAGTTTAGAATTAATTTTAACCGAAGCTGAATTTTAGAATTGACAAGGTCAGTGATAATTATAATGAGACAGTTTCATACTGAGATGTTAATACAGTGAGCTGAGTTCCTTTTAATATTAATATGAGCTCAATAGGAAGATGACAGTGATAAGTGTGTAATGTGATGGTTTTCTAAAATAAAAAATAGTTTTTTAAAAATGTAGAAACAGTCTATTTATTCCCACATCAAGTACCATAGTTATTTCAGTTTTGAGGGAAAATTAACTAAAATTCTGCATATATTTGCTTCCAGTATTTATTTATTTATTTATTTTTGCTTTTTCTATTTCTTTAAATTTAATACAGAAGCATGGGGATTTGAAGATACAAACAAAAGAGTTACCGAACGATTGAATGTATCCTTAGAATCAATGTAACAGAGAAGAGAAAAAAAGTCAAAAGTCTCATTAATTTAATAGTTGGACTTGCTAGAGTGCAATTAAAAGTCTACTTTCTAAAATCTAAAAATTAATTCTCTAATTTTAGTAATTCAATTTCAAAGTAATTCTTGGACACACAATTACCAATTTTTCAGAGTATTTGAATATAGCATTTTTATATACAGAATATTTCATCACATTCCCACTTGATTGATGACATACAATAAATTTGTATGACATTAAATAACCTAAAATGGATTTAATTTTGTTGTTACATTTAATCAGCATTAATATTCTACAAATTAGGTGGATATGTATTAGTAATTTTATTTCTTGGATTAAAAAAGCAAATTCCTTAAATTTGTACTCCAAAATCTTCCAGCAAAAGTACTAAAGTTCAGTTGAAAAAAAAAGACTTCAGTTCAAGTCATAAAGACATAGACCAAGCTATGAGACCTGAATTAAACATTTTTCATTTATTGGGTAATTTCCCAAGTGATTATTGAAAAACTGAATAAATTAATTGTGGGTTTTATAAATGTTATTTATCTAAATAACTGAGTTGAGCGGCAATAAATTGACACATTACATAAAAATTTACACAAGTACTGTAATTTCTCACCTTTTTCCTAATAATTTATATCCCTGTGTAAAACACTCGGGAGTAACTAATACAGTGAAAAAAAACTCTTAAAAGTTCGAAATTTAGTATAATTATAGAAATATTTTTGATCATTTGATAAACGCTTAGCAAGGTGATGCATTTATACCTATGCAAATTTATTATCAGTCTTCTAGAAAGTGTCTACCACAGTCAGTTCTCAAATTGGCATAGTGCACATTAATAGTGTTCAGTATTCCATACAAAGTGAAAGTAGTTGAGAAATCAAGAACATCCTTGACAAAACTTGAGCCCAAGTAACTTGAAGGGTGCTCCTGTGATTCTGTGTCACAGCTTTTACCCTAAAAGCCATCAGAAATAGCACCATCACACAGGGAACTTCCTCAATCATCTCAAGTAAACTACCTAAAGCATATTCTCTCTGCCTTTTCTGTATTTGTCATATAGTTCGAAATTTCAGTGACTTCCTAATGTAGTTTTCGTTGTCTACAAAACCCATTGAAAACAATTAAAATGTGATTAACAATGCATTAAAATGTATACACTTTGCAAAGAATACAAAAAGTACGTGCTAATGATCAATACTGAGTTCAACTGAGGGAGCTGGAGGATCTTTGCTAGGGTGAAACCTACATATGAGGATATTTTATGAAACTAATGGTGAGTGACAGATAAGGCTTAGCATTGCAGGTGTTCCTCAGTAGACAAATTTCCGTCTCTGTAAGTTCTCTCTAGGTTGAGAATATTGGGAGAGTGCATCTAACATATCTTATGTACCCCAGTCATCAAAGTTTAGCAACAGTGCAGTGTAGACTATCTACAGCTAAACCTTGAGGTCTTATGGACAACTGGAAGCTGCAACTTGCCAAAGTAGCTCAGCTTCCAGCATCCTGAGACTTTCGTGGCATATCTACAGCTCACCCCCAAAAAGATCAAAACTTAAAGCTTGAAGTACAGTTTTACTAAATGACTATGACTTTTGTGTGATTCTAAAATTATAAAATTGTAAGTTGTACCATTGTAAATTGAACTTCATCAATTACGTAAAGTGCATTTTACTTTAGTAAGAACTTTGAATCATTTCTTAAGAAGTGAAGCATTTATTTCTTTGGAAAATAAAAGAGTTTTAATATACTGCTGAAATTAGAAATTATGATCTTGAAAAACGTGATTTACAACTCCCGCATACTAGGATCTATATACGCACTGTAGCTCTGGCTTTCAGGAGAGAGTCTGAGTATCCCATAAAGGACACCCAAAGAAGTGACAGCGATGACAGTCTCACCTAACAGGGGAGGGTGCGCAGAGGTAACACACAGCAATGTGTACCAGAGTGTGGTTTCTCTAGCATGAATAAGTAATGGATGTTTCAGTTGCATTTCTTAGAACTAGCTAAAGAGAAGTTAGCACATTTAGTACTAGTATGTATGTGCCCTCCACGCCCATAACAGATAAAATAGAAATTAGGGGACAAAAAATAGGAAAAGTTGAAATTCATTTATCAAGGATTAGGTTCTATAATTCAGTCATCTTTGTCATTAATATGGATAAAGAGAAGCTGTCCTGAATTCTGTTAATGTATTTGGTTGTTACAGGGTCTCACTACGCAGCTCAGACTTGTAGTGGTCTTCCTGTTTTCTACCTCCTCAGCAGTGGGATTATGGGCATGCACCGGCTTAGACCACACTATGGACAGGACTGGTAAGGCCTGTGGTGCTGGGGATCAATCCACTGTCCCTGAGCTTGGCTAACATTGCTTAAGCAGGTGCTTAGTCCACTGAACTATCTAACAGGCCACTGTTCTGAATTTTAATAACTACGTTTGGCAGACAATCGCATAATCAAATATCATTCATTTAAGATACATTTTCAAAGATTAAATAAATATTAACAGAATAATTGTACGATTAACCTTTTTTTCAAAGAAATATACTTATGGTCTAAACTAATGATAGACTTTAACTACTGAAATTGTCTTCTAAAATAACAAAAGAAAATGAGAATGGGAAGTTCATTACTGTATCAATTGAAGTTTTTTTTAAAAAATTTGCTTCTATTAGAACAATTTCTGTTAGCTGATCATCTGCCAATCTCTTCTCATTTAACTACTTCTTCCAAATAAACTGGAACAGCTTAATTATGTTAAGCTATTGGCTACACAGTTGATATTTATGAGTTTTGACCAGTTATTCTTAAAATCCCACTAAACTTCACTCTTACCTGTTATCTCCATTACTGAGTACAGAGAAAGAGTCTGCTTGTCACAGTTCTGTTGTCAGCTACTTAATATTACAAACAATGAGAGACATATACAAAAAGAAAATGACTTGTTACTCTAAAAATTGTGTTGGATTGTTTTTGCTCTGAATACAGGTTGAGATCCCAAAGCGCTGATGCTGTGCCTGAAGGTGCAAGTCTGGGCCAGGCAGGGACAGAGAGGACGGGTTCCCAGTGATGCTTTGAGGAGTGTTTTTAAACTGGCCCAAAGCATAAGAAATAATAGCAGATGGAAGCCTCACTGGGCCTTGCTGCAATTAAAATCACGAAGCAGCCACAAATACAAAAGGTTTTGGATTTATACACATAGAAAATGATTTTCACAGTTGCAACTTTTGCCTGTTTCAGCTCATTGCCCTCCTACAGCCTCTGGACACCAAGGCATGGAGGCTGGACTTAGTGGCCCCCAGAGATGCAGTTCCCTAAATGGCCCTCAGTGAATCCATTGTTATTCATCCTCAGCTTTGGATTTGCTTCAGATTTGTTAATATTTCTTTAAGAAGATGCTAAAATACGTATGGAAATTTGAAAAAAATGTAATGACTTTTTTTCACCCTGAAAGACTTGACATTCAGATTTTGCTTCACAATTACCTTCTCACATCAAAATACAGAGCAACTGACATTTTTTGAGCTGGAATTATGAGTGAAATTTATGAAACCTAGAATTCAAAGAAACAGATCTATTGGCTGCTGAGATAGCTGGGTGGTCTGAGAGCCTGTGTGGCAAGTGCAAGGATTCGGGTTCGATCCCTGGTACCAATGCCATGCCAGCACAAAGCTGGGCATGCTGGTGCACACTTAATCACCATACTGACAAGTATACCAAGACCCTGTATCAAATAAATAAGCAAATAAATATTAAGAAAGAAATACATCTACATTCAAAGCAAAGACCCTGAAAACTCTGAATTTTAATTAACATATACTTCCAAAGCAATAAACATAGTTTCTATTTAGCAAATAACCCTAATTATTGGGGAAAGAATGGATCAGTACTAGTTATACTAACAAGATCAAAATATCTAATGAAAAATTCTGACACCAGGGCCAATAAATATTAAGGTACTAAAAGGTCAACAATGATAAGAGCTCCCTCTGGAGAAGTTTTCCTAGGACATGTTTGAACACAACAGTCGAAAATAATGTAGCTCTGGGTAAGGTAGGGTCTTTTCTACAGAAATACAATGGCAGCCTCTAGGTTGCTGCAGAGCATGTAGGCATCTGTAGCCACTACTGAACTATTCAACAAATATTAACAATATTTCCTCATCTCATGTCCTTTTTTTCACTTATGAAGTGTTTTCTTTTCTGATTTTTGCTACGACATACATTAAAATCTATTGACTAAGACTCTAGCGCTACACCACAAATTTGTATATTATGTAGAGAATAATTAGTAAGCATTTACAATTTTTGTTTTCTTCTTTCCTTTCTCTCTTCTTTCTCTCTCTTTTCAAACATCAGATACAAAGGGTTGGATTATGGCACACACACCAGACACTACAAATAATTCTACTTCTTTTTTTTTTTTTTTTTTTTTTTTTTTTTTTTTTTTTTTTTTTTTTTTTTTTTTTTTTTTTTTTGTCTTTTTGAGACAGGGTCTCACTATGCAGTTCAGGCTAGCCTGAAGCTCACTTTGTAGCTCAGGCTGGTCTCGAACTCACAACAATCCTCCTGCCTCAGCCTCCCGAGTGCTGGGATTACAGGCATGCGCCACCACGCCCGGCCCCTATAATTCTACTTCTGAATAACAACCCACTCTTGAGGGTAGGGGTACATAATTACATTATAATATAATATTATAATATTATAAATAATATTCCATTGCTCTCATTGCATTTCACCCTAAAGCAGTCAACTGCAATCCTAATTATTCCCTGTACTATATTTTCCTTTGCTTATATAAAAGTTTTAAGATAAATATTTGCTTACATGTATGTTAGCAAGGTTAGACTTAATTGTTACAACAGCAAACAAATCTAAAACTACAGAGTTTCATTCCAGGTGCAAGTTTATTTTTCTCTTTTATATTGCAAAATGTGGCTGTCCTGCCATGTTAAGTCTAGGTTTATAGCAGATCATTTCAGAACCTGGGCTTCTGTGTCCTTTCCTTCTGAGACTCTCTTTTCATGTGAAATGCCAGACAGCTGAGAGGAAAGAGAAAGAAATCACGGGGAAGGTCCGCTCCGCGGACAGCCTTCGACCAGAGGCAGCACACGTGAGAACACCCACAGACCATTAACAGGCTTGGGCTCGGACGGATTCGTCCAGGACCTAGAGGTCTGGGGACTAGATCTCTGTCCACGTGGTCACAACTCAGCTCAAATCCACTACTTTTCCAGAAGGACATAATCCAAAGTAAAATTCAGTCATTTCTTTTCCGAAGTATTTTAAATTTTCATTGATAGTTTTGAGACAAATGTAACTTTATTTTTTGAATATCTTTGTATATTTCTAGTTCCACCCATTCTTTCTTCCTGTTTTTATGTTTGGTACAGGGTCTGAATATGCAATTTGGGCTCCTAGTGATCCCCCTGCTTTCAGCCTCTCCAGTACTGGGATTATGGGCTTGCTCCACCACGCCCACACTTGATTGCTGGCTTGGCACGTCATGGGGGCGGGGCTGGTGAGGCCCACAAAACCCAATTGAATGATGGTCTCTAGGCTTGCCAAAGCAGGTGCTAAGTTAGGTGAGCTATCTCACTGGCCCTATGGTTCCATCTTTTTTTTTTTCTTTTGTTTTTTGATGATATCAGGTATCAACCTCAGGACCTTACATTTTCCAGGCAAGCACTTTTTCCACTGTGCTACCTTACCAGCCACTGAACTATTTCCCTGGCCTCCACTCATTTTTGATGTGGGTATACATATCTTATCACGACTAACTGCTACAAAATTCATACCGTGTGGCATTCCTGTACTGTGGAGAAACAACACCAACTCCTGAAAGATAATCAATTCCTAAGTGTCTTGTGAATTAACGATTCCCATCACTATTAAATATACACATAGATAAATTCATATACTTAAAGACCAACTCTTAAAAAATAATCAACAGCAACTAAAGAAAGATAATCAATTCTCAAGCATTTATTTAATGAATATATTCTGTCATATATTAAATATGCATATAAATAAATTCATGTATGTAAAGCCTCCTGATAGTTCAACTAACTCTTTTGACCTTATGTCAGTAAAAATCAATTAATGTGCATGCAGTAGAAGTTGCAGTTTGTATTTTGAGTTTTAAATTTTCCCCAGCATACCGGTATGCAGAAAAACAGTTCCTGGTGATGCTGGGCAGTGGCAGAGAGTCACACCACCCTTTCCATGGATGGTGCTGATATGCTACATTTGTACAATATGAATAAGCTATGATGTGCATATGTCAAGTATATTTTTGATTTGCAAAAGTTTCCATTCAAAATTAGTTAATCCTGCTTGAACCACTGTACATATTGAACATCATCCGTACCTACATGATATAACAGTCAAGTGCACCTGGCAAACTCACTTGATAGCTTGTCAGTAAAATAAGAGTCATTAAATATCAAAAATTTTGGACCCAGCATGAAACTCAGGGACACAGTGCCGGCCTGGTAAGTGCAAGGCCCTGAGTTCAATTTCTGGTACCAGAACAAAAGGAATAAGGAAAGAAAGAAGAATGAAAGAAATTCAGTCACCTAAGAAAAAATTTGTCAACAATAAAGAAATTGATTAATAATCAATAGAAACATGTCCAGAAGATAATCAATGATCTGTACATGACCTGTGAATGCTCAATGATCTGTAATATAAATATATAATTGGGCAAGGAAATAGACAAAAGAAAATTAGAAAATATTTTGAACCACATAATAACAACAAAATATACTTAGAGTAGTGGCACATATCTGAAATGTTAGTTATTTGGGAGGCTGAAAGGAGTATTACTGGTTTGAGGCAAGCTTTGGCAACATAGAATGAACTGTTCTCATCATTTTAAAAAAGTTGGTGATATAATTCAGTGGTAGAGTTGGAGAACAGGAGAAACCCTAAATTTAATATCCAGTATTGAAAGAGGGAGGTCTATGTCTGTCTGTATGTCTGTCTGTCTGTCTGTCTGTCTATCTATCTATCTATCTTTCTATCTATCTAAAACTATTGATCTATCTATAAAAATATGTGTAGTTTTGTAATATAGTATCTAATGAAAAATTGAAAGTGTACATTTGGGATAATTCAAAGAGAATATATTTATAATCAAGGATATAAATTTCTTTCTAAAAAGTGTATTTAATACAGGGTCTACAGGGTCTCTCTATATAGATCAAACTCATATTAATCCTAGCCTCCCAAGCACTGAGGTTTCAGGTTAGTGCACCTGGAGCGGGCCTGGCAAGGCATGCTGGGGATCAAATCCAGGTCCCTGTGCCTATCTAAGCAGGCACTTTAGGCTGCTGAGCTATCTGACTTGCCCTGAAGGATATAAATTTCTACACTAAATTGGGGGGAAAAAAGGTAAGAGAAGCCAGATAAATAGAAAAGAAAAAAAAGTGAAAGAGATAAAATTTTTAACTTTTCAAGCTTTATCAAAATTAATAATTCTAGGGCCGGTGAGGTAGCTCAGGGGTCTAAAGCACCTCTTCAGCAAGCTTAGGCAAGCATAGGGACTGCAGTTTGATACCCAGTACCACATGCCATGCCAGCACCACCCTCAGGGCAGTTCAGGCAGCCACAGAAGAATTAATAACTTTAAATGTTTTAGACAAGAAAAGAGTATAAAATATAAATTTCCAATACTAGCAATGAAAAATGACATGAATAAGAACTTAATATAAAACATTTGCCAATCAATCTGAAAAGCTAGCTGAAGTTAAAAAGTGACTTAAAATATAACCTTTTAAAATGAATAAAATAAATAAAAAATATAAGTTAAATAAAATTTATTACTTACAAATTTTCACATTAAGATAATTCTATTCTGATTATCTCACTATGAATTTTACCCATAAAGACATGAAAAATCAAATCTCAAATAAATTATGTCTAAATACATTTTTCTTCTGTGATATTAACATATCAAAACAACAAGAGACATTGTGGAAATACAAAAATATGCATCTGCGTTTCTTATGAACACACACAAATATCCTTAAAATGTTAAGAATTTGAATCTGACAATTCTTTAAAAAGATAAAATTAACTGGAGGTATAGAAACTTGATTAAGTATGCAAATCTTACCTCCCTCTAAAATACAGATAAATAAAAAAGAAGCCACCTCAGCCCAATGTAAGTAAAAGTTATGTGGGAATTCTGTGCTATCTGTGGAGTACTAGTGTAAGTCTGAGATTACCAAAGAAAACGTCTTTCAAAGCCACTAATAAAATGTAACATTTCGACAGAACAAGTGGTGAAAAAACTATATAATACTTTCAGTAGATGCAAAAACTTTTAAAAATATTCACCAGCCAGTAATTCTAATCTCTCTGAAAACTGAACTTGTTTAATTTGTGAATTTCTTTAATTTGATGATGCACAATCATAATAACTGAAAGAAAAATTTAGAGAGGGAGAGAGTGGCTTCAGAATGCACATATTAATTTGAAGTCACTGCTTAAGATGTGCTGCCTCATTTTATACAGATTTTGTATATAATGCATATGCATACGTATCTGTGCATGCGTGTTACTAATGTTGCCAAATATTAGTCACACGTGGTTGGCTGGCGTGTAATATTCATTGCCACATACATTTTGCCCAACATACTTTGTAGAAACTTGGAAGCTGAACCATGCCTTTTCTTACTTCTTTGCAGCTGGAGCACTAGCGGAGCATGCAGTTCCATCAGGCATCTGTTTCTGATGATGAGCAGCTAATGAAGATAGGCATCTCAGGAGCCCGTCCTCACGGCTGACCTCAGCATTCCTGTCTAGTCATTAGCTTCCTGCGTGCTTAACAGCAATTTTGGTAGCAGCAGTGGCTTTGATTTGTTACGATGTCCCTACGGTGTAACTTCAAGGCGACATTCCTCTTTTAAAATTATTCAACTTAAATAAAAATATATTTTCATGTTTCCTGTGTCAATCTTTATTTCATTATTTTGGGTACATAGTACATCACTTAAAATTAGGTCAATCTTTCTAAAAGTGGTAATTACATTTATGTGCACTCAGAGTAGTTACTTTGTTGCAATACTTGTTTCTTGTGTTTTAGTGAATACCCTGTAGATTTCTGTCTATTTTTAGGTTCACAACAAAATTCACCAGAATATTCAGAAACTTATTATATATCCTCTACATTTACCTCAGCCCAGATTTGTTGAAATCAAAATCCTGGTCAGATAGACCTACATTCACAAATCCCAAGTGCCAGGATTACCGGTATGTGCCACCAGGCCCAGGGAGTATGCTTAGATCTATAGAAAAGTTCTACATTTTCTCCAATGTGGTTGAACTGAGATTGAGGTTATGATGGCAGGATTAAAGGTGTCTCACAATGGAGCAAACGCTTCCCACTTAAAGAGTGGATATTCCAGATAGAACCAAAGGCACAGATGAACGCCTATTGCCCTTGCTTTGGCTGCTGCAGCTTCATAACCTCATGCTCCCCTGCTTTGCATGAAGCTATGAAATATTTCTTCTCACGATGTCTCTCTGCTGCACCACCCTGACTTTGAGCCATACTGTTTATGGACTGAAGCCTCTACAAAACTGAGTCAAAATATTCCTGTTGCACTCAAGCGCCTGCTTAGGCAGAGTTCCGCGGCCAGGAGTCTGATCCCCGGTCACCTGTGCTGGCCCTGCCCCCCCCGGACCGCTGAGACAGCAGTTGAGACAGGGCGCGGTGGCGCACACCTGTAATCCCAGCACTTGGAAGAATGAAAACAGGCGGATCGCTCCATGTCTGATATATGCAGTGAGACCCTATAGATTCTGCAGACCCTGTCCTAAATACAGAAAAAAATAAACAAACCTGTCCTTCCTGAACTTGTAGGAGTCAGATATTTTGTCTCAGCCACAAGAAATGGTAATTAAGACAATATCTAAATTTACTTTTATGCATTGGAGTTCAAAATGTCCAGCACCACCTGTTAAAATGACATTTTGTCTATAGTACTTCCTATACTGTTTTGTCAAAGATGAGTTGATTCCCTTCATGTGGGTTTACTTTTCCCACTGAACTGTTCATGTACTCTTGTACCTTTGCTACACTGTCTTGATTAGTTCCTATCTCATTTTGAATTCAAGCAGTTTTAGTATTCTGACTTTATTCAATTTCTGCATCCTTTTGTCTCCATATAAACTTTAAAATCAGTTAGTAAGCATTCACAAAATAAAATTTTGGGACTTTGATTGAGATTACACTGAATCAATGAATCAAGTAGAGAAGAACTGATAACCCCCTGCCATTATTTTTCTATTAGGACAATTTGACCCCACAGAATAAGTTAGACAGTATTCCACCAACTTCTGTCTTCTAGAAGTGGATGTAGAAAACTGAATAATATCTTTGCAGAATTTGTGGTAGATTTCATCAGTGAAGTCATCTGATTTTGGTGCATCCTATTTGTTTTTGTTTTTATTTTTGTTTTTTGTGGAACCAGGGATTGAACTCAGGCCCTTGGGCTTGCCAGGGAAGTGCTTATTCCACTGAACCATGTCCCTGGCCCTGCATCCTATTTTAAAATGTTATTAATTACTTATTTAGGTTCTTCTATAGTTATAGGCATTTTTCATTTGTTTTATATATTTACTTAAGCACGGCAAGTTGCATCTTTTAATAATTTGGTCTATTTTATGTAGGTTTTTAATTCATGGTCATAGATACATTCATAGTAAGCCTTTACTATCCCATGAAGGACAGTGGAATCTATAGTGACTTTTCTTCCATATTTCTGATATTAATAAGTCATAATTTTCTTTATTCAAATTTAGGTTGGACAGAGTTCTAATGATTTATTGAACTTTGCAAAGAACTAGCTTTTGAGTTTGTTGACTCTCCTTCCCTGTTCTAATTCTGTTATTTATGATTAATTTTTTTAATTTTTAGTTCTATCTACTCAAGATTTTATTTTTTTATTTTTGGCAGAACCGGGGATTGAACTCAGGCCCTTGTCCTTGCCAGGCAAATGCTTATCCTACTGAGCCATCTCCCTGGTCCTCTACTCAAGATTTAAATTTCAATTAATTTCATTATTGGGTGGGGCTTGAGACAGGGTTTCACTAGGCAGTGCAGGCTGACCTGGAACTCATGGTGATCCTCTTGCCTCAGTCTCCCATATATTAGTATTGCAGGTGTGTGCCATATTTTTTTACATTTCTCTGTCTCTGTTTTCTGTCTCTACCTCTGTTCCTCTGTTCTCTCTCTCTCTCTCTCTCTCTCTCTCTCTCTCTCTCTCTCTCTCTCTGTGTGTGTGTGTGTGTGTGTGTGTATCTTTCTGATTCTTCTCCCTTGTCTTTTTGTTGCAAGATTTAAATAAATTTGGGCTGGCCTTGAACTCACTTTCTACATCAAGTCTTTCCTGGCTCAGCCTCTTAAGTGTAGAGATACTGCTTATGCCACCATGCCTTCTATAAATTTCTTTTGAAACTTTCCTTTTACTCTGTTTTTCGAAGTATGTTGATTTATCTTGGTAATTTTTCCCTTTTTATATTACTTCCACTGTCATTTCATACAGCAGTCATATGACTTCCATTTCTTTCAATTTAGTGAAAGTTGTTTTATGATGCAGACATCATGGTGTCCCCCCTTTTTTGTGGAACTCAGGGATTGAACTCATGACTTTAGGCTTGCCAGGCAAGCACTTTTTCCACTGAACCCACTGTCCCCTTTTTGACACCTTACAGAAAATGCGTAATCTGAAGTTGTTTGATAAAGTAGGCTGTTGATGCCAAATGTATCCAGTTGGTTGCATATTTCAACATCTCCACTTGCTTTGTTTGTTGTTGCTGAACTTTAATGATTATGGGACACTTTTTTGTATTTTATTTTGATTTAATATTCTTTGTTAAAATAATTTTATTGAGAAACAAATATCAAAGAGAGTTTCACAACTGATTACTAGCACATTTTCAATAATTAATACATTGTATATTGTTGTCTTAGTCTTGTCATTGTACAAGATGCAGACATGATAGCCCATCTCAAACATATTAGAACAAACCTCTTTATTCATTGTATTAAGAGAATGAAGCTGTGTATCTATCCTAAATATTTTGATTATGAAGATACAAAAGAGTCGTTCATTTTTAACCCATTTTTTTTGGTTAGTTTCATCAGAGAAGGGCATTCCATTGTCAATTAAATACTGTAGGTGCATGAATTCAGCAGAATCTCCCAATATAGTCCAGTAGTCCATGATAGTAGTGGGTTTTCCATAAAACTGACAATGTTCAAAGCTGTTGACTTGAGCCTTTTACAGCTCAGCTTTACTGTTTATACTTCAATTTTATACTTTTCTGCTGGATGGTTAAGACCAGGATAAAGAAAGAACTATATAACAAGAAATGTAACTTTTGTATCTGATGAGGTCTATCAAAACCCTTAGGATTTAGACTGAAACCCTGTACCTCAGATTGTAGATCCTTTGTGTCAGCCACGTCGATGAGTCGCAGCCATTGCTTGACTAATTTGCTCTCTGTGAAAGCCTGAGAGAATATTTTCTGTTCATGTGACTCTCCTCAGGCACAGTCTGCATCATTGATCAAATTCCTCTGTGGCCCCATAATCTCTTTGATCAGAAATTTTGGAACAAAAATGAGTCATAGGATGTTACAGTACAAGTTCTTCTCTGTCCTGAGTCTTCACTGACCTTGAAAGACTAGTGCCAAAATGCTGGCTGTCCCAGAAGCCATTCTTTTTCTCTAATTTTTGCCTTGCAAACTTAAGTTGTTAACTCTCCAGAAGAGAGGCTTGTTACCCTACAACATATGCAGTTGGGTTTAACCTAATCATTTGTCTTAACATCAGACATTAATGTCTCCAACTACAATGAGTTTATCCATTTCTCCCTACAGTTTTGTGAGCTTTTGCCTGGCGTATTTTGAATGTTCCTTTCTTCTATCAGGTGTGCGCACATAACATTTTGTTGTTTCTTCTTAGAAAATGCCGAGTTTTATCTATTTTTAATGTGCATCTGTCTCTAATAACTTCTTAGTCTGAAACTGACTTTTCATTTAATTCACTTAAATAACCCCACTTTCGTTCAGTATTAGAAATGGTGAATCTTTCCCCATCTACATATTTTTAAAAATCTGTTTGGGTTTCTGTTTATAAGAGAGCTTCTTATATCTAAGTGTTGATTGTATCTACTCTTATCTCTTTACTGGTATACCTCAACCATTGACTGTTAACATCATTGCTGATAGAGTTATTGTTTTTTTTTTTCAGCAAAATAAAATTCCGGTTTATTGTTGGACAACATTCACACATACATCAAACAGGCCAAAAATAAATAAATAAATAAATAAATAAATAAATAAATAAATAAACAGCAACTTCATAGACAAAAAAAAAAGGAAAAAAAGAAACCTTTTATCTTTGGCCTTTTTAACCATCTCATACAAACCAACTACTTATAGTACAGCTAAGTACATACACAAAAAAAGTTACTGGAACGCTCGGAATGAGATTTTTTGTTGTTATTTTTGCCTTTTTTACAAGGTTTTATTTCTGCTTTGAGATTATAATGAACATGGTCACACCACAAGTAAAGTCAGAAGTAGGACAGAGGACGCTCCGAAGGCTGGTTTTGGTCATCCGTGGATCATCAAAACTGGCTGACCCCTAACAATATG
>PVKA01039379.1:5770-19626 GCA_004027165.1 Ctenomys sociabilis
TTTTTTTTTTTTTTTTTTTTTTTTTTTTTTTTTTTTTTTTTTTTTTTTTTTTTTTTTTTTTTTTTTTTTTTTTTTTTTTTTTTTTTTTTTTTTTTTTTTTTTTTTTTTTTTTTTTTTTTTTTTTTGTCTTTTTAAGACAGAGTCTGACTATGTAGTTCAGGCTGGCCTTAAGCTCACTTTGTAGCTCAGGCTGGTCTCGAACTCACAACAATCCTCCTGCCTCAGCCTCTCAAGTGCTGGGATTACAGGCCTGCATCACCACGCCTGGCTATCATGTACTTTGTTTGATTGTTCTCTTGGCTGTATTTATGATGTGTAACATTGTATACCACTTTTCTTAAAGAAGATAGTACTGATCTTCAACTACCTTATTCCATATTTGTGTTAATCCTTTCAAATTCATGTTTAGATCCTTAATCATAGTTTATGATCTAATGCTATTATTTTTACACACTCTATTACTCCATAAGATATACTATTAAATCATTGTGGAAGTTTTGAACAACAGAATGAAGATTTAAAGAATATGAAATATACTTTTCATATGTGATAAATGTAGTATGATTGTCTCTTCCCAGGATTCATTTCGACTTCCCTTAACCTCTGGTACCTAGAGACTGGAAGCAATATTGCCCTAGCTCCATCTCCAGGTTTGGATCCTAATTGGCTACAAAAAGGAAAACCAACACAACAGTTGGCTGATTCATAGGCTCCATAATCAGAGTGTCCTAATGTTAGTTTTAGGAAAAAGAAGTCCCCTTATATCTGGAAGATGAGATGCGCCACATGTGGACTGGAACTGCTTATTGCTTCTTTTTATTATAACCGGTGGCAGCCTAAGCAGAAGACCAAAGCACAGAGTTGACACACATGGTTATAAACAAAATTAAAACTCTATTCTGTCATTGGCTAAGGCTGTATCCTCCTCTGGACCTTTTTGTTACTTGTGTAACTACCCGAGACTAGAAAAATTAATTCTGGATAATCTGAGACTATGTTAACAGAAAAAGACCTACATTTTTGCCTATGCAACAGTGGTGTAAGTTTCAAAAGCTGCACTTTTTCCAGTCATCCAGGAAATCCAGTCTTTTCTATGTTATGTTCCTACCATCTCAGTGTGCCCCAAGGAAAATAGAATTGGATGAAGAACGTTGACTTTTTAACTGTGTTATTTGATTTTAAGCAAAACATATTGCTTCCACGCATAAGCTATTGATCTGTACTAGACATGTGGTCCAAAAAGTAAGTAGTAGTTTAGCAGTAATTGCAAGAGAATATTTTGGGAACACTGATGGTACCTTAAAACCAGCATCATCTATTTAAGAAACAGAAGTGTTGCACATGACTGGAGGAGCAGTTGTTCTTCAGCCGTCTGCATGCCCCTTGCAAAAAGTGTGGGGGCAAGGATATATTAACAGTCTTGCTACTGATTTGGTAAGGACAGGCATAAATTATAATAACCAAGATATAATCTCTCCCTTACAGTTTGAAAATCAATATTAAATATTCTTAAGTCTGGCTTCTTGGTCACATCTTCCTATTTCCCTCATGGCTGGAAGATAAGGCATTTTCATTCATGCAGTTTGCTATCTCATCTGCAAGTTTTTACCATCTTTCTGCATGTAATCTTCTTAGGACCAGAGACCTGAAATCATCTAGAGAAGCGAAACTATATCTTACCATCTCTTTACGTATCTTGAAGTTCAATTGCTTATACCAATATTTATTCTAACTTCTCCCGGCTAAGAATTATTTTTCTAGTCACAAAATATGGATGTAAAGTGGAATTTTAACAATCCATTTTACATAACTGTTTCAATTTCTAAAATCCTGGCAGATATAGTATAGGTAATCTCTTTGTTCTTGTTCTGAATATTTCTGTAACTTGAAAAAAACATTTTTTTTTACATTGTTTATCTACAGCTTCATGTTGTTTCAGCTCTTTGGAAGGAACTGTTCTCACAGGATTATTCCTTTCATATTTGTTGATAGGTCTCTTGGACTCCTTTTCAAAATGGAAATCTTAAGGTTCAAATGAAGCAAAAGTTATTGTTATGGGGTTCTTAGATACTTTCCAGGATATTTTTTTTTTAAATTTCATACGAAGAAATTCAACTTCAAATGATTTCTAAACTCTAAACTTTTCCACTTTAGAATTTAAACCACATGCCCATTTATGTCTTCTACCTAAAATCTTTAATATCTTTTGAGCTTGAATTGAAGACAGCTCTGTCCTTTATTAACCATGATCACAAGATATCTAGAATATACTTGGTGCTTAATGTGAGATTTTTGAATAAATATATTTGAATTAAATAAAGACATCACTCCTCTTCCATGATAACTCTGTCAGATGTGAAAGCATTTTTGCCAAGACATCTTTTGGTCAGTCTTTAAACACTGTGATTTAGTCTAAATTTAAGCCTGATATTTTTGACAATTTTTCACAAATCTTATCTTTATAGATATTAATATTTTTACTAAAAGCCCATTAAATTATCTTGATTTGATATAGGATTATTGGAACCAAGCCACAAGTTTGAAGTTCCATTGATCTTCACTGATAGAAGTCAGAAGCATATAACAGCAATCCATTTATTACCAAGGACACAAATTCTTTGATTATCTCTTTTCATGTCTGTTTTCCTAAAATTTTATTCAAGAAATTCCTACATAAATAAATTCCTGCATTCGCCATTAGACTACTTTTTACAAACTTTTACTCAGTCTTCTTGCAATCATTGAAAGACTGTATTAGAATAAAAACAAAACATGATGAGTTCAAATGAGTCTCCAGGCAAGAAAGTTGGAACTAACATTAGCAATAATAAACGCATCCATAAATCACAATCAGGAAGTTATTTCTGTAATGTGATGCTCCAGTTTGGAAGTCAGAGTTCACCTAACTCACTTCTAGAATTTATTTTTTATTTTTGGCAGAACTGCGAATTGAACTCAGATGGATTAAACTCAGGCCAGGGAAACACTTACTCCACTGAGCCATCTCCCCAACCCCTTAAAAACAAAACCCAAGAAGGCTATTTGTGACTGTTTTAGTATTTCTGGGATTTTTTGTCTTTTTTTTTTATCAGTCACACCAGAGCATCCTTATGCTATTTTCCTAAGTAATCTGTTTCTGAAACTCCAGGTATTTAATGCATTGTAGAACTTCTGAAGCTTGGTAGAAAACACCCTTAACAATCTGATTTAAAAATGGACTAAGGACTTTAATACATATTTCTTCAAAGACACACAAATGGTGAGCATACGAAAGTATGTGAAAATGCTATGTGCTATACTTAAACTTCAGGAAAATGTAAATCAAAACCACAAGGAAATATCAACCAAGACCCTTCAAGATTGTTTTGAGAATGATGCAATCACCATGGAAAAGCAGTATGGAATACCCTGCAAGCAACTATGAATAGAATCTAGAAATAGTATTTCTTGGTGTTTAGAAGAAGTGAAATAAAGTTCTCAGGACCTACCTACATCAACATCAAACTCAATTTAAGGCTAACAAATCTTTATAGCACTTGTCACAATGGTCAGGAAATGGAAACAGCCTAAAGACATAGTGCAATATCTAAAAAAAGAGGAATTTTGCGATACTTTAATGACCTGTGTGAAGCTTGGGACAGTAAGCCTCTCTCTCTCTCTTTCTCTCTCTCTCTCTCTCTCTCTCTCTCTCTCTCTCTCTCTCTCTCTCTCTCTGTCTGTCTCTCTCCTAACAAACACACCCCCAGAGATAGTTGATGATTCCAATTACATTACATGTTGAATTCATAGTATTAAGGAGTAGAATATGGTGATTGCCAGAGGTGGAGACAGAGTAAAATGAGAAGTTGGCCATGATCAAACATAAAGTTTTATTTGAAGAATAAGAATAAACTTTCAAGATCTACTGTATAGCATGCCCTCTCTCATAAAAAATAATGTATTGTCTGCTTAAACATTTCTTAAGGTATTAAATCTCATTTTAGTATTCTTACTAAATAATAAAGTTCTTAAAAGGAAAGTAAATGGGAGGGCTGTTTTACAAGACTGGTACTGTAGATGCAAAATTAGGCATTGAAAAATGTGGGCATAAAGGATATATATATATATACACACACATACACATATGTATGTGTATATATATATAGTTAAGCATATTCATGAACCTTGATGTTGGTCAGACTATATCCAGTGTTGTCATAAATAATTGCACTCAAGCTTTTATGCTGTTTTCTGACTGCATTAGCTGCAAAGAAGGATCATGAATGTAGACACCCTCGGTTCTCCTCTCTGTACCACTTATTAGAAATATTTAGAGGATTTTGATGTTTATTGCCCTATGACAACAGCATTTTTGTTTAAAAAATGCATGAGGAACTTCTAATAAAGAAGAATAACTTAATACATACATACATTAAATGTAGTTTTTAGATTCTCTGTGTTTTGGGAATGTGGCAGCTGACACATAGATGTCAGAAGCTTGGCTGGATCCACTCCGCGGTTGCCGGCTGTGTGGGCCCCACCCTGGGGCATGTTTGGTTCTGTTCTGGAGCACGATTGGCCCCGCCCTGGGGTGTGATGGGGCCGCCCCAGAGAGCCTCAGCTTTATTAAGCGCGCATAGAGTGCGTTGAGGAAGGCCGCCCCCGCCCGCTTCCTTGGAGGAGCGCCGGTCTTCCTCGCCCACTTTGCAGCTGGCCACTCGCAGCCGCCGCCTGGGAGGAGCTCCGATGCTCGCCGCAGAGCGCTGGTCCTGGCAGTCAGCGCAGAAGGAGAGAGAGGCTTGCTGGACACCGCGGCTGCTGCTTCTCCCCTGCCCTTGGCTGTTCTCTGCAGCCACGGACTGCTCCGTAGGCCTGGGAGCCAGCGCAGAACGGGCTGAAACCTCCACAAAACGCGAGCTAAATAAACCTTGCTTCCTTCATTTTGGTTGTTGGGAATCTGTCCCAGCAATCAGCAATGAATGAACAGTAACTGAGACAGGGAGCTAATTCCTTTTCTCGCCTCTTATATTATCCTTATTTAGTAACAAATGGACTGATCCACTCCAAGCAGGGATCCATGGATAAGGACTGACATAGTCTAGAACAAGAGGTACAGACCTGTGAAAAGGAGGGAAAAAGCAGGATTGAGAATACGGAAAATTGAGCTTCAGCGTGTGTTCAATAGAACCTCAGGCCAGTTTGGGAAGCTTTAGAGAAAGAATCCCACATCAGACTAATTCGTGTTGAGCCTTATTCCAAGGGATTGGCCTTCATATTACCCTTATGCTCGTCGCAGGAAGGATGTGTATATAGCAGCTGCTGGTTGAGGTGGAAGCAGTTCCTGACAGCTCTTGCTCTTCTCAGCGGCAGTCTATGATGTTTTATGGTCAGAACTTGTCAGTGAACTTAGACTAAGGATGTGCGGGGTAACAGTGTGCCACTGCAGTACGGACTTTTGGATCTGAGCACGTGGTCGTGTAGTTAACAGAATACAAGTTCCTTCCTTCGCTAAAGTGAGTTCCATATACTCATTTTTATTAGTACATGTTTGTGGTACACAATGATCATATTCATCATCTGGAATTTGTACATGTAGGTAATGCTATTTTCTGTACTTCCCGTTTTTATTCTTTTCCCCTCCTCTCTCTCCAACTCTTCTTCATTTCCCCATTTAGAATGTATGTTTCTATATTTCTCCAGTGGCCATAAGAAGAAGGTAAATATTGATCCCTGGGCAACGTGCACGTAGGACTGGAGAATCTGATCTGTCTTCCATCACGCTTTTCAAGGGATAGTGTTCTTTTGAGCCTTACATTCTTCAAAGTAGATTAATATTGGCCTGTGCTCAATTGCATCTGTGTTACCAATACTCCAAATGCATTTAGTCCTTTTGTAAATCTGTTGAGCTGCCTGCCTATTGAAGGGCTCCATATCAATCGCTTCACTAGGATCATGTCTGCAATAAATTTTTAATTAATACTTGACACACAGGAAGAAGGTGTGCTGAATGAGCACTTGCAATGCAAAGTTTCTTTCTGGATGAAGTTAACATTAGGTAGGTGACCTTTATTGAGAAAAAATGGTATTATATGACTTATAAGAGGCAACTAGAGTAGTCCAAGCAAGCTCATGGAAACAGAGTTCAGTAGTGTATACAAGCGTCTGGGAGCAAGGGAAACTGGGCTGGACATAAATACTTGGTGGATAAATTGTAGCGATGTACTTACTGACAGAATGTGCTTGTGGTTAACAATCCAGAGTGCCTTGACATCTGTTAAGGAGATCTCTTGTTAAGTGTTTTTATTATGATTAAATATAAACAAGCCAAAACAAAGGACTCTACAGATTTATTGGAAAAACAAACAAGATCTGATCGAATTTCTTTAATTCGTAATTGAATTCCCAGGAAGCATAAGGCTTCTCCAGAAGTAGTGGCTTAGCATGTACTGTACCCTTATATGCCCTTTTCTTGACTTACAAACTCTGAGAATCCTTTTGGTAGGATTCACCTATATTTTTTGTAATAGGATGATAGTAGACAGTGGAGAAGAAGCTTCTGTGTCTTGCAGCATTATCAAGAGAATCTGTAGCTCGCAGTTGCCTGGAGGGCCCGCTGTGTGTCTAATTTCTTACTGTATTTGGTTACATGAGTGGTTTCCTAAACTTTTCAATCCCTGTCAACTCATAGGCTGCATTGGAAGGTAGAATCCCTGCCATCCCTTGGCATTGAGATGCTGCTTGTCAGGGACACAAATGTCCTGGAAAGGACGTGGTCTCCCCCTTGCACCTTCACAGAGCTCACAGAGCGGCAGCAGAGCTGTTGCCAGGATTTTGGTAATTTTCAAAAACTGGAAATAAATGGTTGTCCATCAGAGGGAAGTGAGCCATGCAAAACAGAAATATTCATAATTCTACATCGCTGTGCCATCAGAAGAAGCAAAGTCACTGACACACTCTGCAAAGGAGCCAGCGTTTTGGAAAATAGTTATCCCGAGTAAAGGAAGCCAAGGCGAGGAAGCGCGTGTTGGGCAATTCCACTTACGTCACGTGTAAGTGGGGGATGTGAACTCACCACTAGTGGAAAAGGCACAAGCGTCATTGCTGGCAAGCAGGAACTGCGTGACAGACAAGTGAGCAAGGGGGGAAGGAGGCTGCCAAGGACACTGCCAAACTTTAAAAAAAAAAATAAAAGCTTTTTGTTTATTCTGTATTTGCTACATAGCTGCTTGCTCTGCAGCTCAGACTCAGAGTGATGCTCCTGCCTCAGCGTCCCCAGCACTGGGGTAACAGGTGTGCATCACCATTATTTGGTGGCTGGCTCAGCGGGGCCCTTACGGCATGCAGTACCAGAAATCTAACCTGGGTCCTTGCAGTTGCCAGGCAGGTGCTTAGACGGCTGAGCTATCTCACTTATCCACTGATCAACTCTTGAGGCAACGAGCATTTTCAGTTTCTTGTATGGTCCATATATGCACCACGTATCAGCACACATACTATAAACATGTGCAGTTAGGGTTCTTTGATGTACTACAATAGAGCTGCTAACTGACCAGAGAATGTGGTGGGGAAGTTTTAATAAAACAAATAGCAGTCACTGTTCTTCATACTGGAAATAAGGATTTAATAACGAAAATTAAAGAAAAATGACATTTAAAGGAGCACCTGAAAAAAATGACATCTTTAGAATTAAAGATGCCAAGAAAGCTATAAGACTCAAACAAAACAGATTTGAAGGTAACCGAAGTATGAAAATAGATAAGACAAAAGGCTATACAAGCAATGTTCTTAGATAAAGGAGTTCAAGTCACCTGAGTTACATTCACAGAAGTCACATTTTAAAATTCAAGCACTGTTTCTGAAGATATTGATTGAAGTAGATTTTATGCACCAAGGAGATGGGATTTTACAGCATGGTGCACTGTGAGCAACACTGAATTTTGAACACTTTGGTCATATGACTAGCAGGCCAGGAGAGGGGCTGCCATGTATCAGAGCTTGTTATGGTTTTGATCTAGACTGTCCCCCAAATTCTCCTGTGCTCAGAAGTGGGACTTTATGGGGGTGCTTATACCCATCAGTAGATTGATCAGCTGATGAGTACATGGTTGACTTGCTGTTGGGAGTGGCGCCTTGATGGAAGTGGGGCACAGGGCTGTGACTTGGGCCCTGAGCTGAGCCAGCCACCAAAATCAGCTCCTTGCCTCTTCTCTGCTTCTGAGCCAGCACTGCAGGAGAGCTGTTCGTCCACCAGCCCCTTCTGCCAGGCTGTTTTTCTCTTGGAGCCAACTGATGGTAGATGGTAGCAGTGAGCCAGAGTAAGCCTCCCCTTTAAGTTGTACGTGTTACTGGTTGTAACTGGGTGTCCCCTCATGCCTCATGCAGTTGTGGCTTGTGGAGTTTGTGATTGAGTCATGGCCCACGCTGCAATCCTGGGTGTACTGCTGAGCCGGCCCTGGGGCAGGTAGCCTGGATACAACATGAGGGAGGGGGAGAGGCTTGCCCTGGCTGCTGCCTCCCTTTGCTCTTGCTGTTCTGCTGTTTTCAGCTGCCATGAACGGCTGCCTCTGCCATGTGTCCCTCTGCCTTGGAGCCAGCCATGAATGGATGGAAATGTCCACTAACAGTGAGCTAAAGAAACCTTTCCCTGTTTAATTTGAGTGTTGGGGCTTTTGCCTCAGCAACAACAGAAAAGTAACCAAGACAGACAGTGGGTTTTGCAAATTGTGTGTCAAGGAGAAGGCAACTAAGATAGTCAGACAGAGATGAGCACGTCTGGAGCTCAGAGACCCTGAAGGACATTTCTTTGTGTCTCCGTGCTTCTAGTAGAGAGTGAATAGCAAACTGATAAGAAATTAAAGATTTAGAACGTTTGACAAGTAAGACTAATAATCCCCATTTTAGTTGGTTTTAAAAATATAACAAATATTTGTAACTGGAGTCTATAAACATCACTTGGTTTAATCCCAAACTTTATGTAGCTCCCAACTCATCTCATTTGGCATTTATAGGCTTTGTTAATACGACTTTTTCTTGCTTCCTTGTTCTCATAGTCATACCCTTACAATAGCTTAAGTATATGCTTGTGTTTCTCAGTAAAAGTGATTTAAAAATCATTTCAATCATTTAAAATCAAATTCAAACTTTAGAATTTTTCTAACAAAAGCATGGTAAACTTATCTTTATAAAAGTTTACCAAATAAAGATCATCAGATAATAAAAATATATTCTTTGAATTTAAAAATCCTTTAAATGAGTTTTTAGAATTTCCTTAAGAATTGGGGTCTTTGTGGCACTGCTCTGAATTTCCTGTCATCTCCACATGATCTCTAGAAGCAGAAACTTCTCTAGCTGTGTGTAGACATCCTGTCCATCTGCTCCTTCCAAATAGATAAGAACACTACGCTGTTCCAGAAGACACCGTGTAGAACACTACAGGTATTTTACAGACAGCTCGGGAACATAGCTTTATGTTCGTTGACATGCAGAATGCAGGAGAAGGCGGACACAGCTTTCTGTCGGCAACCATGGCCCCTGAATCACGGCTGCTGTATTTACAAACCATCTGAAAAATAGGAGACAGTTTCAAAGTGGGTGCAGGTTTGTTCCTGGAGCTTAAAAACATAGAGTCACGGCATTATGGGGGAAGAAGAATAGAACTTTTCTACTATTCCTTCCTGTGTGAATGAGCGAATGATTTAGCCATTTAATGAACAATTTAGCCATTTAATACATCATGTTAATATACAAATTTTCTACACAATTTAGAAATCTTTTCAAAGGATATTTTACTCTTTGTAGGTATAAACTTACAGAAGATAAAAATGAAAATTTCAGGTGAAAACTTTAAATAGTTCTGTTATATTTTAGTATATTATTTTCTGTACTTCACCCCAAAAATATTTTAGGATTTAAATCCTGTTAGTATTTTGTTAACCCCCCTGGAAATAGAGTGACTTGGGGTCTTATTACATTCATATCCTCAGTGACAGTGAACTTCAGGGATATCATAACTATATTATTCAATGCTTGAGAATATTTCTTTCACCATCATGAATAACCTAAGTTTAAAAAGCATGTATCAGCTTGATGACCCCCTAGAAAAATCATTTTAACCTGATTTTATTCAAGCCTTCTAGTCTAATTTCTGACAATAAAAGTGGTTCAAATAGAAATATTTTCTTGTTCACTACCCGGTCCTGCATGCTGTACCAGCCCTGCTCCCAGGGTGCGCTGAGCGAGCGACAGAGTCTGGGCATGGTGGTGCCCACCTGTAATCCCAGCACTGGGGAGGCTGAAAACAGGAGGATTTCTGCAAGTCTGAGCTGTTAGTGAGACCCTGTAACAAATACATACAATGAAAGAGAAAAGAGAAAAGAAAAATTTTCTTAGAAAAATTTGTAGGACTGATCATATTCACTGGAGAACCCTTAGGAATGTGATTAATCTTGAAATCTAAATATTCTCCTAAAGAGCTGATGCCAACTAAATTCCTAACTGAAGTGTGATAAACATAGACAACTATTGTTGGACCGGCCTGATAGCCAGTGTATTAAAGCACCTGCTTAGGCAGATGCAGAGATCCCACTTTTCCATACAGGCTGGGTTCGATCCCCAGCCTGCCGTACCAGCCCGGCTCCTGGGGCATGCTGAGACAGCGATTCAGACTGAATGTGGTGGTGTGCATTTATAATCCCAGAGCTTGAAAGGCTGAAAACGGGAGAATCACTGAGTCTTATCTGTGTAGTGAGACCCTGTAGACCTTGTTTTAAAATACAAAAAAAGGCAAATATGTTCAGAACTATTTTTAACAGAAAAATCATTGCACTTTTATAATATCCACTAACTTTATCACTATCATGTGTACATTTTTTTCTTTTAAGCAGTGGTTAAACTGTTCCAGAAGGGAACTGCTGGCTGACAGTCAAAATTCTAAAGTCCATTATATGAAAAGACCAGAGAAATCATGCAGGAATTACTCTGGATTGAGGTCAGGATCATCGGCTGTTACACGTGCAGCCCTTAGGGGTTTGTATTGGGATCCAGGCCAGAGAGTAGCTCTGTCTATACCTGAAGGAGAGCAGAGTACAGGCTATGTGCTGCCTATAGGCATGTGTGTCTGTGGGAGCTAGAACTTCAGTTGCTTGAGCTAGAAATTCACCTTATGTCAGGCTATCCATCTACCATCTATCTATCTATCCATCTATCATCTATCTATCTATCTATCTATCTATCTATCTATCTATCATCTATCTGTCTATCTATCTATCTATCTATCTATCTATCTATCTATCTATCTATCTACCTACCTATCTATCATCTATCTCTATCTTTGCTAGGTTATAGTAGGTTCAGGGAGAGGAACATGATCTGCGTATTCTCTTTTATATTCCTGCCTCACACAGTTTCATGTCTTATATTGCATGCACACTATGAGCATAATCCCATGTTTTTATGCATAAAAATGGATCCTACTGTTCTATACAGTAAGCACTAAGAGTGTTCTTTTTCCTCCTTATATAAGACTGTGTCACCACTGAATTTAAAAGAGCATCATTGTAACTTTCTGTATGCTGTACTATCTTTTGAATGAAACAAGAGCTTTTCTACTGGATTAATAAACTAAAAAAGAGATTTTTAGGAGAGTCTGTTCAGGAAAGATATGCTCCTTTTATGTGATATTGAAAGTCTAAACACATATTTTATCTTTGGTATTAAATGTACTAGGCATCTATTTTCTTATAGAATAAGAATACTGCTTCTGTTGTCACCTGTGAGAAAAAAAGTCTTTCAATCTTTTAGTAATCAGTGAAAAAAACTTCATTAATGATAAAAGATAAATGCAAAAATAAATTGAAGTGGGAATGGGCAAGATAAGACTCAGTGTATTTAAAATACTCCAGTTTTTCTGGGGTGCTGGTGGGCTGCAGTGAGCATGCTCCCTGTGTATTGTATAAGATCCAAGTTGGTGTAGCCTGACAAGACAGTGACGTCACACACAATGACCTCTGACATGCAGAGCCAAAATGCATATGGTGCCAGGGATTGAACCATTGTCCTGTGCTTGCCTAAGTAGGCACTTTAGCCCACTGAGCTGTCTCACTGGCCCTACTTACACTTTAACTTACTTTCATAGCAAATAAATTATTTGCTACAAAGCAGGCGTTAAAAGTTGCATCACACCGTGCCCTCACCTATCCCTGTCTGGAGCCACAGCTACGATGAACATCAGCTCCTAATTAAGCTTTAATAATCCCTCATTGTCTGCATTTTCGTAACCTACTGGATGCTGACACTGAGCAGGTGGGTTCCTTATGTGTCAGGAAATGTCAGGCTTTCATCTCTCCCTTCTGGATGGCAACAGTAACCTCCATAATTCCCCCACGGTGTGGGTTTGTTTTAGTATGTCCAGGTAAGGCTAGACACAGAGGCTTTTTTCTGATTTTTGCTAACATGATAGCCCTTGATCCAAGGCATGCAACATGGGCATTCTAGGAAATCTCTCTCCTTTTTTCTTTCTAAACAGTCACAGAAAAACTCAAAGATGACTCTGACTAATGAAACAGGTTGATATTTCAGATTTCTGAAACTGAGCATGCATTTAAAGCCAGTAACTAATAGGCTCTCCAATAAGGATATTTATTTCTCTTTCATTTAAAAAAAAATTAATGTATTTAGTCCAGGTTCTCAGTATCTAGATCAGCCTTGCAGTGATTGTCCTATTTTGAGCCTCACAAGCACTGGGATTAAAGGCGCACGCCACCACACCCAGTCTGATATTTCTCTTTCTATAGTCATTCTATCAATATTAATATGAATGTTTTGGAAATCCAGTACATGTGTCTTGTCAACCTGTTAACCTCACCACATTATATGAGAAGTTTGCACCCTGAGGTGAGGTAAGAGGGACAGTCAACCTTCTCAGATTAACCCTCTTATTTTTCCTCAGAAAATCCAGAACTTCTCATTCTTTGACTGTTAAAAAGCACCTATACAGTCTTCTGTGGATCAATATATTTTATTCTGAAGTTGCATGTACTCACCAGTGAGCAGAGCTTCATATGGGGTGAACACACTGTAATAAGTGTTTTGTCACTATGGCTTACCATTTATAGCTGGCATGTACCTTTTTTTTTTTGATAGTTCATTACTACTTTCACAGTTTCACTCTAAAATCCTCTTATCATGGCAGGGTCCGCTCTTACTGTAATGCCACCCAGCATCCTCCCTGGCATATAATATAAAACACTTGAAGATTGCCCCTAATATTCATGTTGTTTTAAGAAGGTATTTCTTAATATCTGGTCAAGAGGATATGCTAGTAAGTTTTTCAGCACTCTTAAAAAAAGCTTGTAGCTCAAAAGATAGTTTGGAGGTCTAAGCACCTGCTTGGCAAGTGCAAGGACCCAGGCACAATGCTGAGTACCACATGCCAAGCAGCCCTGGAACTGCAAGTGAGTGGTGCCTGTCACCAAAACAAAGCATGGTGGCACACGCCTGTAATCCCATCCCTGGGGAGGCTGAGACAGGAGAACCACAAGTTCAGTCTGCATAGTGAGACCCTGTACTACATAAACAAATTAATTAATCTAAAAAATATGCTTGAGAGAGCCGGTTTAAGAGGACAAATGTCTATTTTTACTTGCGTTTTCACAAGTTTCGGCCACCCGTGCCTTGCCCTCCTCCCTGCGTGACTCCGGCGCACTGCGTTATGGCCGCAGTACGCTGAGAAGGAGGCTGCTCACCTCCCGGTGTTCAGGAAGCGAGAAAGAGCCAGCAGCGTCCCCAGGAACTTCACCTCCTTTCACTCAGCTTCTCCTCAGAAAGGTTCCTTCACCTCGCACTGTTACCACACACTGGCTTTCCACCTCCCGTGTAGC
>PVKA01039380.1:0-15000 GCA_004027165.1 Ctenomys sociabilis
AAAAAAAAAAAAAAAAAAAAAAAAAAAAAAAAAATTATCTAAATTAGATAAAGAAATATATTATATGGTCATTATTATTCCAAAAACTGTCTTCCAAATTGTGTCTCACAGTGAATCAGGCCTGTCTTTTCATCCAGTCCCCAACCATACAGCTGCTGTGACATGTACTCTGCTCAATCTATACCTTTCATTACTCTCCTTTGTCAGTATAATTATGGCCAACATAACATGGATTCGCCTCTAGTAATCTAGTTTTCTTCAGAAACAAACACCTTAGAATTGTAATATATTGAAAGGAATTGATGTTATGTTTTCTGAGCACTTAGAAAACCTTATAATTAGAAAACCTTATAATTATAATGAACCTTGCATATACCACTGTTCTTTCCATAATTATCAAATTAACAGCTTCTACAATTCTTGAACACAAGGTGGATGCTATTGCTTAGAAATCTTTCTCAAAAACAACAATGAAAAACTGAACGATGGGAACAGATAAATGCAAATTCTTTCTTTCTTCTCTACAATTCTAACTATATTGCATTGCATTTCA
Organism: Ctenomys sociabilis; assembly: GCA_004027165.1. Taxonomy (NCBI): domain Eukaryota; kingdom Metazoa; phylum Chordata; class Mammalia; order Rodentia; family Ctenomyidae; genus Ctenomys; species Ctenomys sociabilis. The sequence continues at coordinate 554 of PVKA01039380.1, forward strand.
AATATTACATTTAAGGACTTGTTGCATTTAAGTTTGTGCCATTTTTATAGATTTTACTCATAAGTCTTTTCATTATTTTCTGTAAATCTCAATTTTTATTATATTTGGAATATATATTCAATTAACTTTTGCATATTTTGAATGGTCTCTTCTGTAAGTGTTTTTGCTTAGTATTTTACACACAATAGTTATTAAATAACATTCATATTTGAAATCTGTCTGTCTCACCTTTGAGGAATGGTCTTCTTTTGTTTAACCTCAATGTCTAAGAGCACAAGTCTTTTTTTTTTTTTTACACTTACTGCATGCAGAATAGACTTGTGTTTCTTCATGCTTATTCTTTTTTTCAGTGTTATATCTATATTCATCTTAGTGATATCTATATTCACCTTTTAAATTGTTTTATCCTGTGTTGAAGCATGTATTTTTTTTTTCTACTCTTAATCTTATTTTAGATGTTTTCTGTTCACATTGTAAATGTGTTAGCAAACTTTGAATTAGTTTCTGGTCACTGACTTTGCAATATCTTTTAAATCTACTATTATCTACAAATTTTCTATAGTCATCTTTATTCTCTTTTCTTTTTTTTTCTTTCTATATTTAGGGAAAGGTCTACAGGGCGTTCAGGGTCTTACTATGTAGATCAGACTCTTAGTGATTCTCCTGCTTATAGCCACCCAAGAGCTGGGATTTCAGGCATGTGCCACCCTTCCCAGTCTCAATGCCATCTCAGCACACCGCTGGGGGCAGGGGAAGCATGGCAGGCCCAGGGATCGACCCCTGCACCTGCTTCTAGGTGCTTTAATCTGCTGCGCTATTTGACTGGCCCCTTGCCATAGCTATCTTCTATACAGTGATAAACCTTATAATCGCCTCCATGAAAAAGTTAACCAGAATTAGATCTCCAATTGTTAACTGTAACCACTGGTCTTTACTAATTGCCAGTCTGATAATATTGACCTCAAACTGAATTACCACTGAATTAGAATGTTTAATATATGTTATATATTTATTGAGACTTAACTACATTAGTTGCCCGGTGTTGCCTTTTCCTACTTACTTGTAATTTTGTTCTCGATAAAGCTATCATGAATTACGTCCACCATTTGTTCTTCCTGAAGTAGTATTTGCTTGTTTGTCACCTTGATATTTGAGAGCATTCGCTAAGAACATCTGTTCCTTTTAAAAACTGCTTAAGTCAGCCTCTAAAGTCTTTTTTACCTATTATGAAGGTTAGTTCCATTCATCTATTATTACTGCATTTTGTAGATATCCATAGAGTTCTTTCTTCACAACTTTGCAAAAAGTGAATTCAATCACTGTGATATACAACTATCAAATCAATTGTGGGCATCATATATCCATAGTCACTGATTTGTTAATGTCCAGATTTTGCACTTATTCCATTTACTGCTTTTCAGAGCTCTGCTTTGCAGAGTTTTAATTATTTCATAATCACACAGAGAAATTGTTATTTTATTAAAGAAAATTTTAAGAAATTAGCTGAATCTCTCAGCCATTTGGATTTATCATAAATCCCATGGCCCTAATTTAAGAAAATAATTATATTCATTTAGCTTTTTCTTTCCCACTATATCTACCCACGAAGTTAAGAAAAAAAGCAACTTTTTACCTTAAGCCTTTGAGCCAACCTTAATTCATGTTTCTTTCAAAGTATCTTTTTCATTTACAAATTGCAATACTCTACCATTGCTTTGGGTCAGAAGTAGCCTCGTATAAATACAGAGCAATCAGGATTACTGCCCTATACTAAATTTACATCCAGTCTTTCTTCAGAACTCAAGAGACAGATTCCCAAGTGTTTACTTGAGCTCCCAGTGAGGTGTGCAATAAATCTGACTTCCGTGCATATATTATCTGCACATGTCACCTACACTGTGTATACTGTAGGCCTATCATACCTAGTTCTTCTAGCCCCTGAAGTGGCCACATCTTCAGTGTGTTTATTGACTATCTTCAGCCCTAATTCATCAAAGTGCATTCACACTGGGGTAATGGCTATACCCTCTGTAAGGATAATCCTAAGCATATAGCAAATTCACACTAAAGCATCAACCCTGAGCAATAAGAGAGCTTACATATTACTGTTGACTCACACTCTGATCCCCGTCACTTCGTTCTCTATTTTCCTTTCTACTTGTGCTCTCATTTTCTCACTTTCACTCTTGTCATCTTTTAAAATCATGTCTGTTTTCTGTCCCATGTGTGTTTTAATAGACTACGGTATAACCAAACTCTCTCTTTTGTCAAGATATTCTCATGCTCTATCTTGTTGCCTACTGCATCCTATAGCAATTATAAATAGATAAGAATACACATAGTACTATGGAATTTGTGGTACTAGGAAACGTTCTCTAGTTCTTTCTTATAGTCACTTTATCTGTTACACTCTCCCTGCACAAATTCTTCCTTGCACTATCCACCTACATGCCCAGAATAGAAAACAAGTGAAACAGCTGAATTTGGTAAGCATGAATTAAGCTCAGCAGTGTATTAGCTTTTGTGTCAGAATGTTACAGCCATTAAAACAAAAAAATGAAACGGAAACTAAGAATGGACGGTGAAAAAAGAAGAAAATTGATAGCAAATTCTTTTGGTAACAATTCATTGCACGGTAAAGTACTACATTGTATTTGTGTCAGTGTGGAGATTCATGTTTCAAAACAGAACGTTTTGTTATTAAGTATTTTGTTTATATAACAAACAATAGCATTTGTAATAGATGGTATGCTCCCCCATACCATTTCCAATCTGACTCTACTTACAGAAATTCTATCACCTAATTTTTGGGGAGAATGGTTGCTGAATAAATATAAAGTATACATATATGTCTATAGGAATAAGAACATATATATCTATAGGAATAGGAATTGTGACTTAAACAAACCATTTATGATTCAGCAATTACTGGCTCAGATTAAATTGGGAGAAATCCAAAAAGAAAAGGAATTTTCAGCCCTGAGGGGAAGGGACAATGTCTTGTTTAAATTTCTCGCCCTAGTTCAGTACTCAGCACAAATTAGATGATTCTCAGTTCCAATTCCTCAATCCACAGAGCCCAACACAAGGATTTAAGTGTGGATAGCTTTTGAGAAGTGTTGTGCAGAAAAATTCTGTTAGCAGGGACCAGCAGGGCCAAAGAAGAAGATTTCCTCAGGGGAACTTCACCCGTGTTCGATGGGAGAAGCTCAGAACTGTCAAAGCACTGCAGAGAAGTCTGCCCTTTGAGGCAAGAGGACTGGACTTTTAAAGCCTTGGAACACTCAGTCATTAATTTCTTAGGAAACAGGAAATTTGTAAGCAGCCAGGAATTTCTGGACATCTTCACTCCTCTTCCCAGCAATTCTCCAGAGAAGGCCTCAAGCACAAGCTGCTATCCACAGTTCTCAGAGCAGCTGAGAGATGGGTGCACATATTGGAAAGGGAATCTTGGCTGAGGTATTTACTGCAGTGATGGATACATATTTATTAAGTGAGTGAAAAGAATGATCTGATCTGACTGTAAACCAATATCCTATCTTACAGGAAAGGCAATATTTTCCAATTTGTTTGTTTATGGCAATAAATTTTATCTGCACACTACATGTCCTGTCAGGTTTAATCAATGCCATTTGAGAACCCACATTTAAGTTGCAGGTGAATATAAGCAGCTACCAACCCCAAAAACACAACCTGTCATGAAGCAGTAGAAACATGTTCGATTTTAATACAGTTCTTGTTGGCAGAGCAAAGGCAAAAATATTCATACACAGCTGAATGGTTAAGACTATTAACAAGGTGGGCAGAGGAAATATGAACACAACACAGTAAAATAAGACCCAAAACAATGTACAGTATCTCTTTAATCATCAGCAAGAATACTTGGAAATTTAAGGCAGAAAACTCAAATATGGTTTGCTCTTTCCAAAGAGATCCACTTCCAGATCTCAAATAGTAGAAATCACAGAGTGACAACTTTTATTTCCTAATGCCAGAAAAATTTTCAAGAATGCAAAGTAGACAGATAATGGCGGTTATGTGTGTAACTTTACTTGAACACAAGCATACTGCCAACTTTAGCAGCTGCTTTTCTGAATGCAGGTGGTAGGACTATTAAAATGCCACAATCAAGTACAGCTTTAATACCTTGGGTATAAGGATGATAACATCCCACTAGCAGTGGTACATAACACACCATAAACATTGTTTTTATAGTGGTTTTCAAATGTTTAGGCTTCAGTATAATTGTGAGCTTTCAATCCAATTTTCTAACTCATTAAAAATATTCATTTACTAGTAAGTACTTACATAAAATTTTCTTATAATCTTGATCTTACACTTTCCCAATGATGCAGAAATTTTGGCCAATGAACACAATTTTCAGTGTTGCCTTTACAAGTAGATAATACAAGTAGAACTTTGAGATATTAAGTTTGTTTTCAAAAGCATCTCAGAAAGGAAAGATAGCTGTCAAGTGTTGGAAGTGTTTGTCTCTTCTAATGTCCCTCAATTGTAAACAAGAGCACCTAAAGTGAGTAAACATAAAACAAAACCAAAAATTTATTGGAAATTTGTGGGAATAAATCAAAGACTTGAGGGAGAAATAACACTGTGTGCTTGGTAAGGCAAAACTTGGACAACTCTTGAGCAGGATGTGTTTGGGGATTTATTCTTTAGCACGATACCATTAGCACGTTCACCCTATTCTTTGAGATTCTCCATTTAGGATTCTCCCTTCTAGAGAGAGTTCCGTTAGTCTCGCCTAACTCATTTTGCCCTTGGATCAGTCAGCCTGGCCAATGACTGTGACACTGGAGAAATCAGTGATGCATATGCACCGGTCCTTTCTTGTCTTCAGCACTGATTTGCCTCTCCAGTACTAGAGCTTGCGAATTCACTGAGAACTTTTGAAGTCTTTCATTTATATGTTTATTTCTTTCTTTCAGACTTAGATCTTAAGTCTTAAATTCAATCAGAAAATCAGAAAGTCAATATATATATTTTTATTATAACATAGTTTATCATTAGAAAAATAAGATTGTATCTGTAGATCTGTGATAGCCAGTGCCCATATCCAATGACTTTTAATTTTATGCAGTCTTTCATTCTGAAGAGTTGATTTCATTTCTCATAAGTTGCATTTATTTCTTGCACATTGGCTTAGTCAGATTTCAAGTGTACAGGACTTACTATCTAGTGTTAAAATTATCACTCAAGTGTGTGGGGCTGGGGAGATGGCTCAGTAGAACACCCCTGAAGGGCAGGAACGCTGTCCTTAATCTGCACGGCCTCTCCTTACAGGCCACATATTGCTACTGATGATATGCACGTTGGGCAGGTCAGTCCAGGAGCACATACCCTCCTTCTGTCTTCTAATGTTAGATTGCTGTTTATTATTGACACTGTAAACTAGTGTGTTCAGGTTCTCAACATACATATAAAACTGAGGCTGGTTAGCTGCCCCCATAATGACAAGGAGCTAGTAAAGGAGAAAGTTGAAATCATTTTGCAGTATAAAATTTGAGCTTTTGATTTTCACTTGTATTTTTATGATATTCCCAAGTACCCAGCGGCTTGAGTAATTTGAAACTGATGATTTCCATTAATTTTGTTGAACACACGTATCAGTAAGGTCTGTGTCTTGGACAACAGAAGGGGTAGATGGGTCCATCTTCACAACAAATCGAAACCCATTTACCTGCTTGGCTGGACCTTCACTTCTTGGATCATAAAATTTGTCCTTTGTAAGTTCACAGAATGGTAATTATGATACAAACCTGAATGAACATGCGGCCCCCACACCATGAAAGTGATTCTGTCAAGCTTATTATAAATCTGCTGCCATGTAGTTTTGAGGCATGGTCACTGCACACTTGGAGAGTATATTCAATTTGTAAATGATGGAGCTGTCAACACTTCAGAAGCCTCATCCTCAACTACTCAAGTTAAACGTGTAACTCACCAGGACTCATTCCATTCACCAAAGCTTTTTTTTTAGCAGGCACAGATCCATTCCCAAATAACTCTTACATCTGGGTTTGGCATCATGTTCTCTCTTTGTTAGCTGTTTTATCATGATTCTACTAGAATAGCATATCTTCAGAATAATAAGTAAATCTGTCATTGGTTAATAATGTCTGAGGCAGAGTCATTCTTTTGCCTACTCCTTGTTTGTCATTGTAGCAATCAGAACAAAATGCTTCTTCACTGTATTTTTAATACAATGCTATATGCCATAACCAGTGGTGGTAGGCTTGGTGCCACGTGACTTTCATCATCTTCCTTTGCTCCCTATCTAGAATGATTCATGATAAAATGCATTATTGTTCTGAGAGGGCAATCACTAAATCTTACCTTCCTATGACATTCCCCTTTCTAAGTCCTATCATCTTTCTAAGAACTGATGGATGCTCAGAATCCATATGAACATGTCCATACTGAGAGTAACACACCACACACTTATTGAAGAGAGTCATGCCTTTGGTGAGACTGAGAGAGACAAGGATCATTGGGAGATGGCATATATCTTATCCTATTGAACTTCAAAACTGTTTTTTATTTTTATTTTTTCTTTTGTATGTTAGGGGAGGGTCTATAGGGTGTACAGCGTCTCACTACTAGATCGGATTCATAGTGATTCTCCTCCCAAGAGTTGGGATTATAGGTACGTGACACCCAGTCTCAATTGCCATTTCAGCTCAACCCGGGCGCGGGGCAGGCATGGCAGTCCCGAGAATCGAACCTCTGGCCCCTGGGCCTGCTTGCAGGTGCTTTAATCTGCTGAGCTACTTGGCTGGCCCACGATCTTCAAAACCTGACTGGTAGTTGAAAATCAAAATACCTGTGACTGTACATTGTTTTCCTATGTTTACTTAGCTGACTCTCCAGTGGCTTTCAATCTGCCTGAAGATGGAAAGATGGGGGTCATATTTTCAATATTTTTGAAATCTTCTCCCCAAAATAAAGTAGCACCTGGCACATCGTTGCAGGAAGAAGAACCATACGAACCGAAATATTCACTGAATTCACCCCTAACGATGGGGAGCTATATATACACGATTTTTTTTCCCATCAGTCCTAACTGAAGAACTTAGCTAGTGTTGAGATCTCAGCATTTCCCACTAACCCTTTAAGGGATTCCTTTGCTGGAGTTCACAGAAGAGAGCATGCCGGCGAGCTTAGGAGCTTTACTTAGAATGTCACACATTTGTGGCAGCAAAATAAAAATAGAGCAAAATTTCAAGATAGGAGAAAGGAAAAAGAAGTATAATCAACTCAGAGCCTTCCCTCCGCTGCCAATTAGGAAGTGATGCCTTCTATGGAAGGAAACACTACAGTCTGGGCTCGTGTTTCTGATGAGATCGGCACATAATGGTGATAAGATCTGAGCTGCGTTGTCGTTCTGTTTTTATTTCTTGTAAGCATTGCATTCATGTATACATGTTTAAAACAGAAAAAAAAACCCCTCATTTTGAAATGTTATGCCTGTGAATAAAATATGTACATGTATTTGAGACTCAATTTGACACTACAACAGAATATTTAAGATAAACTATTTATCTTTCACAAACACATTTCACTGTTTTAACACATCCATTTGTTTCTGGAATGAAGGCTGAGGCATGAGGGTGGGAGGGAAGAAAAGAGACAGGAAGGAGAAGAAAACAGTCAGGGAAGTTTGTGTTGTGATATTTCAGCTTTGCTCTTGATGGCAAAATTCTAGCTGGAATGCAGTTTTGTTATTCCGGATGTCAGTTCACAAATCATGAATTAAGCAGCTCAAGCCAAGTGGCACCTAACAGTAAAACTGGCATTTCTCAAAATATTGGCAGATCGAGCTAGCAACTGTTGATTTTAAATGTTTAATGAGCAATATGTTACTTATTCCAGTAATATTGTTGTTTCCCTAACCTTTCTCAGACTGCCTCCTTCTGCTTTATTTCTGGAAAGCTTCCAAATAGTTATACAGCTAGTTTCTGTTAGTTCACTGAGAAGAAAGGTTTCTGCTAATATTTTTTGGACAAGATATTATATCTTGCACTCTGAGTAATTACCTCAAAGACAACAGTACACAATGCATTAATTATTGTAACTCTCCTAGTAACCTGTTTTGAAACCCAGTTTTATCGGTCTTTTTATATTTTTTCTCTTTAAAATTAAAAAAAAACAAGGGGCAGTTAGAGAAGTGAGATTGTGGACAGTTCTTGGGAAGAAGAATCATATGAAGAAAAAAGCACTAAACCACACCTAATGATGGAGAGTTATCTATTTGCTCTCAGAATCTTAACTCAGTGACTCGGCTGGCACTATGACAGCCTCACATGGTTTCTTTTTCTTACACATTTATGATCAGAATGAAGTTAGAAGGAGAAAGAAATCAAAGAAAGATGGGAGGGGAATAAATAAATCAGATGAGGGTTGAGGAGAAGAAGAAGAGGGGAACTATGGAGAGCTGGGTGAGTGGATATGCAGAGTGAGACTGGGGTGACAGGACCTCGGGCAAGCCACTGCGCGTGGCTGTGCTGGTCGAGAGAATGAGCAAGAAGCAGGATTTAAGCAAAACCAAATCTACAGAGTGAAGAGAAAAAGAGTCAATAATAATCTCCTACTGTATGGCAGAAATACTTGCTACTGGATGGCTCTTATAGTCAGTTAAATACTACCAGCACTCACTCATTTCATTGCAGTACTGGTCAGGGAGTCTGACTGTATCACTGGTCAAAGTAGCTGAAGGAAATCTCCATCAAGGTAAGTAAGGAAACCCCATACAAATTATGGGTATCATTTGCTGATTGAAAAAATCAATTTGCTTTCTTTATCAGAACCACTCTTTTCAGCAAAAGTGAATGAGGAATTTGCGGCATTGCTAATTTTGAAATCCTCTTCAAGGCTAATGCAGATAATTCATGCAAAAGATCTGGAGCAGTAGGGGTGTTGAAATGGAGATAACCATATGACTGATTAGCATAAAAAATTAGCTACAGAGGCAAATCTCCTGCACAGAGCTCTCATTATATTTGGGAACAGAAAAGAATTCCTCAGTTATCTAAGCATTAAAATGAAGGGGAAAAAAATCAATTATGTCTGTGGAAGTTAGCACAGGACTGTGCCTTTGTATAAATATACCATCTGCATTATGGGTATTGTTCTTAAGCTTTGGTGGAAAAATACTGTGGCGAATAGCTCACCCAAGATCATATTTTGTAAACTTACTTTCAAATATTCATGTGTTTGCACTCTTCCATGTATGTTTGAGGTTTTCCTTAATGGTGTCATGAGAGGAGTTTTGGTGCTGACCTCCAGAACACAAGGCATGCTGATAGTGAATCCAGAACAATAAGGACAAACTCCATGACCTGCGGAGAGTTGCTTTCACCGTTTGGTCACAGTGGTTAAGCCTGCTAGTGCCTTTAAAATGAATATTCAGTCATGACAGCAGTAGCTTGTCAAAGAAAAGTCATTTGAGATCCATCATAAAGAATTCATCATTTACTGAGCACCTACTATGTGACAGACAGAGCACACAGTGATATTGAGGATGCTATAATCACTCTGTACCCTGAAGTAATAGGTTTCTATTTATAGAGACATAGATACCAGATAGCAGTTTTGATAACCCATGCTCACATTTGGGAAAACTAAATGTAGCTATCACCATTTGTCAAATTCCAGCCCTAATATCCACTGAATTAAAGATTTCAGTGCTGGAACAAGTGACTCTATAAAGAAGCTCTTATTTGGAAGAGAATGTAAAGAATACAAGAAGAACAAATACAGTCAAGTGTTAGATTGAAGTGGCTTGACTTTCTTCCTCTGGTGGAAAGGAAAAATGGCAGTGTCTTTTCTGTACATATCCTGCTTTCTTCACAAAGAAGCTATAATTATCAAATAAACCTACATATGCGTGTTTGAGATGGAAATGTCAGGGAAATGGAAATGGGCTGGTTTATTCTCAACTGTGTGCCCATTCCCCATCCCCTGCAGTGTCTGGAGTGCAGTAGGCATTCAAGGTCTAATATCTAATATATATAAAGAACTCAAGACAATCTGACTCTGCAAAATAAAAGACCCAGTAAGAAAAGACCACATAAATGAATAGGCACTTCACCAAATAAGGGTCAATGGCTAATAATCACATGACAAAAATCGCTGACCGTTTGACAGATGCAAAGTAAAACAACACTGAGATTCTATCTTTCCCTGCAGGAATGGCCATCAACAAGTAATTAAATAATAACAAATGCTACAGAAGCTGTGGAGGGAAAAGAAACCTTTTTAAACTGTTAATAAAAACATACACTAACACAATTACTTAGAGATCAGTGTGGAGATCCCTCAGAAGACTAAAACCAGAAATCCCATATGATTAGCTATTCTCCTTTTGGGTATTTTCCCAAAAGGTTTAAATATATAATATTGTAGGAATACATGCATCCCCATGTGTATCTCATCACAGTTCATAATAACTAAGTCTTAGAAGTGGCCTGTATGTCCATCTACACATGAATCAGTGAAGAAAATACATTTATACACAATGGAGTGCTACATGCACCCTGAAGAAAGATAAGATGAAGTCATTGTATGAAAATAGGTGCTCCTCAAACCATAATGTTAAATGAAATAAATCAGATACACAAGCACAAATATTGCATGGTTTTTCTTACATAAGAAGTCCAAGGTATAAATCAAGGGCAAAATAAAACATAGAAAATAGAAAGTAGGGAGATTTTTTTTTTTTTTTTTTTTTGACAGGGTCTCACTATGCAGTTCAGTCTGGCCTTAAGCTCACTTTGTAGCTCAGGCTGGTCTCGAACTCACAACAATCCTCCTGCCTCAGCCTCCCGAGTGCTGAGAGTACAGGCATGTGCCACCACGCCCGGCTGGGAGATGGAACTTTTGCAAAAGAAAAGTGAGGAGATTGAGAGAAGGAGTGAAAGGGGAAGAAGATGGGATGAAAAATAGTTAGGATGCACTAATCCATATACCAGCTCCCCTAAAGGAAAAAAAAAGGTTTTAAGAAAAAGAAACTCAAAGGCTTCATGTACAAGTGAATGCAACTTGAGAATATACTCACAAGTGAAATAAACCAGACCCACGTGTGTAAATATCATATTGTGTCCCTAGTGTAAGAACTAAAAAGAAGAAATAAAACTTGAAAGGTATAAAACAATTAAATGGAAAGTGAGAACTTAAAGATTAAACAATGAAGACAGAGCAAGGAGAAAAGTTAAGAATTATGGTAGGGGCAAAGCCATACATTTATTTAAACAAGATGATTAAGGCAATGGTCCTAAGAATCTCCATCAGGTTCTTGAAAATAGCAGTTAATAGGTAGAATTCTCACCCTAACTCTATATGCTGATAACTTTAAACTAAGCAACTACAGTGAGGATAGCAATGTGTAATACTAACACCATGATTGAAATACCTATCATTCTGGTCTTCTAAATATGTACTGCTTCTAATATCATATTGATTATTGCTATACGCTTTTTAAAGTAAATGTTTCTAAAAAGAAAAGTATTAAAAGAAAACAAGAGACAAAAATAGTCATAGGATTGTCCTGCTACAAAATTGTATATGGTTTGGTTTCTAAATTTCTGTGTAAAAATTTTCAATTGTTCTTCTTTTCACATTCTGTAGGAATTTGAAGTTTAGAATATCTATGGTTGTTGGAAAATAACAGTTTCATGTTATGTCTAAGGTGTTTGATATTCAGACAGATAGTGACGTTAAGCCCAACCACCTGTGCTACAGGGTAATAGTATCATTATGCTTTTCTTTCGGAGGTATAACAACTAAAGTTTGCAGACCAAAAGTTAGAGAAGTAGAAGGGCTACAAGGATAGCCAATATTGTGGCGTTAGCCCTCCATGGTCAGTGAGGACTCAGGACTTAAGAGAATCCATGCAGTCACATCTCGTAACTCAGTGGTATCCCAAATTTTCTGATTAAGGAGATTATGGGGTCACAGAGGAAAATGACTGATGATGCATAGTGTGCCTAAGGAGAGTCACCTAGAGATAAAAATTTCTCATAGGCTTTCACAGAGAGCAAATTGGTCAAGCAATGGCTGTAAATCCACATGGCTGACACTGGCAAAGGATCTGCAAGGTGCTGTACAGGATTTCATGGTAAATCCTGAGGGGATGTGACTGACCTTGAAAGATACAAAAGTTACATTTTTAGTTACATAGGTCTTGCTTTAACTTGGTCTTAACCATCCAGCAGAAAGGTATAACCACAAGGTATAAAAAGTACAACCATATTAATATACTGAGCTGTAAAATGCTCAAGACAACAACTTCTGACAATTACAGCTCTGCTGATAACCCACTACTAGTATGGACTGTTGAACTATATTGGGTAATTTTGCTGAATTCAGGTACCTACAATATTTCAACTGGCATCAAGCATGAAAAGGCCCTTTTTTAAATTAATTATATTGAGAAAAAAATAGCAAAGAGACAGTTTCAAAACAGGTTAGTAGGATAGTTATAATAATTAATACATTGCATATTGTTGTCTTCATAGTAATTAATTATAGAACAAGATGTAGACATGATATTCTATCCAAACACTATTAGTATAAATCTTTCTTCTCACTGAATTAAGAGAAAATAGCTATATCTTTCCTAAGTACCTTGTATATATAGATACAAAATGGTCCTTCATTTATATCCCCTTTTTTGTTTAGTTTTGTCAGAGCTGGGTATTCTTTTGCCATTTAATTATTGTAGATGTGTCAACTCAGCAAAATAATACAATATAGTCCAGTAGTCCATAATAGTAGTGGGTTTTTGTAGGATTGGCAATGTCAGAAGTTGTTGACTTGAGCCTTTTACAGCTCAGTATATTAATATGGCTTTACTTTTTATACCTTGTTTTTATACTTTTCTTCTGGGTAGTTAAGACCAAGATAAAGCAAGACCTATATAACAAGAAATGTAACTTTTGTATCTGATAAGGTCAGTCAAGTCCCCTCAGGATTTACCCTGAAACCCTGTACCACAGTCTGTGGATCCTTTGTCAGTGTCAGCCATGTGGATGAGTCACGGCCATTGCCTGACCTGTTTGTTCTCTGTGACAGCCTGGGAGAATATTTTCTCTCTAGGTGACTCTCCTTAAGCACATTATACATTATCGATCATTTTGCTCTGTAGCCCTTTTAAAGACTTCTGGAAATACAGCTTCTCTAACAGCAATGGAACACCCATCTCCGACAAAACAAAACAAAAAATAGAGATAAAGGACCAGTTTGTAGTGAAAAAATATATGTGTATACAAAATAAGACCGATATACAGCTACTTTCTCTTAGTTCAGTGAGAAGGAAGGTTTTTACTAATAGTGTTTAGGTAAGATATCATGTCTGCATCATGTCTACATCACTGCATAACCACTACAAAGACAACAATATACAGTGTATTAATTGTTATAATTGTCCTACTAACCTGTTTTTAAACTGTTTCAGTGATACTTTATTTTCTCATTAAAATGAATTAAAAAATTTTAAAAAAAGAGAATGGGTTGGGTTGGAAGTATAAATAAATAGATAGGTCAGTGAATGAATGGGGGACAGAAAAATAAATAGCCTCTGATCACTGATCTCATTACTTTCTCTTTTCTTGGAGAGCTAGAAGTATATGCAAAAGACAGCAGTATGGACTAAAACAGGCCATTGTTACTATATATACATCTTTTTAGAGTATAGGGAGACCTAAAAGACCTGAAAAATTAAAAATAAGGGTAATTTCAAAGTTAGGTAAAGAAGGCAGCAGAAGGGAAGATACTGAGAAAGATATCAGAAGGGGGAATAGATTTGGTTTGGTTGATGAAATCTGAAGGAGCACAAACAAATAAAGGAAGGTCTTTTTGAGGATAGACATGAGCATGTACTCTTTCCATCAAACTCTGTATTAACATCTGAAATTTCTCAACTGTATCACAGCAAGGAAATAAATGCTTCACAATATTCAAAAGCAATACTCAAAGCGTGATTAGATTTTAAAATGCAGTAAAATATATAGAAAGGCTTCAGGAGAGAAAAATTAGCTACAATATTATAGAAGCTCAGGGTATGAAATATTTCTAACTGTATTAGGGCTATCACATCCTGCAAATGGGTGAAAGTGTGCTTCTGCAGACTAGCTCCACTGTGCACAGATTCCTCACTGGAAGATCAAATCCTGCATGCTCTATAGAGAGGATGAGGCAAAGCGAGCTGGGGGCTTTCCAGTGTTCTATGAGAAGAGAACTATTAAATTTAACTGTGTGCATTTACTTATATATGTATGGAACTTGGTAGTTTTGCATATACTTCCTCCTTTGAACTTTTAAGCAATCTTATGAGGTAAATCTTATAAAGACAGGGGTCATATCCTTTGTTGTATGGATGGAGAAAATAATTTTTGAAACATTTTAATGACTCACTCAAAAGTAATAGAAAA
>PVKA01039381.1:0-19526 GCA_004027165.1 Ctenomys sociabilis
AGCAAAAGACACGGCAGAAACAGAAAAGCGGTGCGGAGGTGACAGGAAGGCGACGCCCTGCACGCAGAGCACAGCGCGCAGCAGCTGCGCCCGGGTAAGTCGGGCTTTGGGAATTTGAAGAGTGTTAGCTCCGCCTTAGGTCCCGCCCTGAATCTCTAGCTGTGATTGACAGGAATGACTGACAGGTGCTGAGTCACCTCAGGGACTCTCAACACAAGCTGGGCCCAGGGTTCACCCCGATTCTAATTACATGCATGAGATGCAGCGTTATTGTGGGTCAGACCAGGAGATTCCTCACGGTGTGCTTTTGCCTAGAGCCTCAGACTTTGGTTGAGTCTCTACCTCTCAGGACAAGGAAAATGCAGGCAGCTGAGTTAGAAATATTATAGGGGGGCCAGGCCCCCAAGGAGCCAGCATGGAAAACAAGATAATCCTGCAACTGTTGGAGACAGGTCCTCCTGCTGTGGGCCACACCTCAAGACAAAAGAGTAAACAAATGCAGCCACGTCCTCCCTGGGGATAGGTGTGAGGGATTGATATTCTAAAATGGTCTCTATTACTTTGAAAAAGCCAGGAAGAGTCACTAACCCTACCCCCTACTAGAGGAGTCCCCTTCTGTTTTCGTGCCCACTTGCTAAGAGACTAGCTTCCCCGTTTGATCCCCGATTTAATCAACGTTACTTGAGCAATTGTACTTGTAATCTTACTGGTGGACCATAGTTTTGTTCCACTTCATGTCCACCTAGTGAGTTCCCAAGTTTCCCACCTTAGATTCACCTCACCTTCTGATTTTGCTCTAGAAAAAAATCCCTTCAAAGGGATGATTCCTTGGCAACCTACTCAGGTCCCCTTCTGTCTCTCTCTTGGACAGAACTTTCTTCTCCCCAATAAATAAATTCTTCTCTTAACTTCTATTGTTCCTAAAATGTATTCTTTTGGTTTTAAAGAACACAAACTTGTTCCAGTTGTCTTTCAGGTTGGGAGTTTCATTCCGCTATATCAGAAGGAGGAATGGCCCTAGGGGGGACCAGGAAAGGAAGAAATGGAAAAAGAAAAAAACATATATGTATACACAAATTTGTTAAGTTTTTTTTGGTTTTTCTCTTGTTTTGTTTTTGTACAGGGATCAAACTCAGGACCTTGCACTTGCCAGGCAGGGGCTTATACCGCTGAGCTATTTCCCCACCTGATCACAATAGTTAAAATAGTTTTACAACTAGCTTCTCTTAGCTCCTTGAAAAGAATGTTTCGTGCTAGTATTATGTAGCCAAGACATCACACCTGTATCTTGTACTCTGATTACCTACCACAAAGACAGCAATATGCACTGTGTCAGTGACTATAGCTGTCCTTCTAACCTGTTTTTTTTTTTTGTTTTTTTTTTTTGTCTTTTTGAGACAGGGTCTCACTATGCAGTTCAGGCTGGCCTTAAACTCACTTTGTAGCTCAGGCTGGTCTCGAACTCACAGCAATCCTCCTGCCTCAGCCTCCTGAGTGCTGGGATTACAAGCATGCGCCACCACGCCCGGCATCTTCTAACCTGTTTTGAACTTGTTTTCATAGTTTACCTTTTTTTTCTCTAAAATAAAACAATAAAATTAACTCAGTGAAAGGGAGTGACTTCCTCAGCTCCATTGTTTCTAATTACATTACTTCCACTTATGATATACTGTAGTCATCCTTTATAACATTACGCAATGTTGTTTTCTTCCAAAATTGGAGCAAATTATTTTCAGTTTTTCTCTGTATCACTGTGTTATAGGAAGTTTGTTGTGGCTAAATTTTCTTCAGCTGTTATTTCTGCTTACTTCTTAATGTCTGATGTTTTCTTAAGAAAGGTTTTCAGTGTAAATAAACAAGGTCATTTCTCTGAACCTTTGCCAAATTTGCACTAGATTTTTACTTTTGGAGGAATGGGAATTGACAAGCAACCATTCTGACTTTGGTAAAATAAGAAGAACTGAGACAGGAGGTTAAGGTGTGGCAAAGCTGGCGGAGGACATAGGCGGGACCGTTCATTGCAAAGATCCAGGCCTACCGGGGAACTTCTGGAGAGAAGCGAGCAAGTCTTCACTAGGACAGCCTGGGGCTGAGGTCATCCTGAGGCGTGGGGTCCCAGCACTGCCTCTCAGGACCTGTGCGTAGAACCTCTGAAAATGCGGATGGCACAAAAGATAAGAACTTGCTGTGGTGAATTCTGTCGTGGTAGCTCACTGGGCTTCCAGCAGAGCCTATTTAGCCATTGAAGTGTAGCGGGAGGGAGTTCAGAGGTTGGAGGAGGCAGAGGGATCTTTCAGAGGAAGGGACACTGGGGTCCTGGGCCTGCAGGAAGGGAGCAGGCTGGGTAGCAGTCCGGAGCTACGCCAAGGGGTGGCTGGGCTCTGTGAGGGACGTGGCCACTGAAGCATCACCTTCAAGGGATAAGGGGTGCAAGGCTGCGGAGCCCCACGGGGGAGACAGCCACCCCCCAGCCAAGCAAGGAGAACACACAAGATCTTCAGATTTTTAGCCTTCAGTACTAGGAGAAAAATAAATGTAAGAAAAAAATCAAGGGGCAGGCCAAATAGCTCAGTGGAATAAAGCACCTGCAAGCTCGAGCAGGGGCGGTTTGACACCCCCCCCCCCCCCCCCCGGGACTGCTGTGCCGGCCCCACCCCCAGGGCACGCAGAGATGGCAACTGAGACTGGGCGGGGTGGCATGTGCCTGTAATCCCAGCTCTTGGGAGGCTCTAAACAGGCGAATCACTATGAGTCTAATCTAGTAGCGAGACCCTAAATACCCTGTAGACTCTTCCCTACAATACAGAAAAAAGAAAAAAAAAAATCAGAGTGTTTTGCAGGACATAAACCCAGGGCCTCCAGACTAGGAAGCAGGCACCAGGGCGCTGGCCATGTTCCCAGCATGAAATCAGATGGAGGCGCAAGAGCTCTGCCTCTGACCAAAAGGCAGAGGAGGCACTGGGAGGAACCAGGGCTGGGGGCTCTCTGGAAAGCCTGGCTTGGGGCCTCTGCCCGCTGGCCCCGATTCTTCCATTCTCCAGTGTCCTCCTCATCTTCCTCCTTCTTTTTCTTTTCACTTTACGCAACTGTAAGTACGCCAGCACGGCCGGGGAAATTCAGGCTTTCTGTCTTCCAATGCCTGTTATTTCATCCACCACTAAGGGCAGAGGATGTACCATAAAATCAAAGCTCGCCTCTGGCCCTCCGCCTCTAAGAGGGCTGAGCCGCTTTACAGATGCGCCCGTCCTTTTCTTTCCAATGGCTTTAGCTTTATTTCCTTCTCTGGTGGGGCAGCATGCACAGAGGAGGCGCTGCAGGAAGGTGGCGGGGTGAGGAGGTGATGCAGTCTTATTCCGTGGTGATCACAGGTAAACGGAGCAAGTCAACGAAGACTGTAGGAGACAGGTTGGAGAAGTGATTGGAACAGAAAAGGGAAATATGGGGGAACCCTGAAGTATGGAATCTTACCTGGAAGGACAGGATGAACTTTTTATTATATGTGCGTATTAAATACCATATATTTAGATGTGCACACAGATGTCTAACTCTGTGTGTGTGGGGGGGGGTAGTGCCACTATTTCGGACTAAGGTCTTGCAGAGGGCCCCTTCAAGTCACACAAAATTGAAACAGGAATCTCATGCCAAAGTTCAGGGCCACCAAACTGAAAGCTGTTATCAGGCCTGAGAAATAAGTAGAGATAACTGCCACATTCACAATAGTTCTTTCTTTCTTTTTTTTCTTTCTGTCTTTCTATTGCTCAGTTTCCTGGTCCTTGCCTTATAAGGAAAGGAACTTCGAGATGACAAATCTGTTTCTTGTTCTTCTCTGGTTTTCTGCCTTTCTCTGTTTATAAATCCAAACTCCTCTGCTCAGATCAGTTGTTGCTTTGTTCTAGAATTTCAAAATGAAGTCAATTAAGATTTTTTTTTCCTTTGGTGGAACCAGGGATTGAACTCAGGCCCTTGCACTTGCCAGGGAAGCACTCCACTGAGCTATCTCCCTGACCCCTCAATTAAGATTTTTAAGTTATGCTGTAATTTTGTTCTCTGACAATATGTGCAGACAAACTCTGGCTCTACTGGCTGAGTGAGCCGAGCACAGTAACATTCAGTAGCCCAGAGCAACACCCAAAGTATCTCTTCTTGGTTTTTAAATTCACCACTAAAAGTAACCAGAAATGGCTGAGGCCAGGGCCAGAACAGGAACCAGGTGAGCTGGGATCTCCTGTGGAGCCAGAAGTGAGGAGATGCTTCAAGACTGGGGGAGACAAGTCCAGCGAACACAGAGAGCACCTGCAAGGGTGTACATTCCATCGGCTGAATCCGGAACAAGCCAGACAGACATCAACATTAACTGCATTGCAACTGGACTCTATGTGGTGTAGTCAGTGGAGGAAGAGCAAAAGCGCTCTCTTATAGTGAAAACACCAAGGAATTCTCCAAAGGAGAAGTGGGGGAGGGGGACTCAATTGAGCCTGCTGAACGGGTTCTAGACTCTCACAGGAAAGAATTTCAGGACGCATCAGTGAGAGACAGAAAGGTTTCATTAGGAGAATGAAAGAAGTATACACTCAAAGGAAATAGAGCAGGGCCCTCCAGAGACTGAGCATTGTGGTCTGGAGCTGGGAATGTTTTGGCTCGGGGCTGAAGATCAGTGCATTCTGTGAATCTATAGAAGACACAGGCTCACTGTGAAAGGCGCTTGTGACAGGTGTGATCACACGTGGTGTTACATGGGCTTGACTTGAATCCCACAGAGCAGATTAGTAAATTCTGGGTGTGCCTGTGGATGACTGATAGGCTGCAAACTGACGGGACAAGACCCTCCCTGGATGTGGGTGGCACCGAAAAGTAGGCTTGTAGCTTGGAAGGAGTGGAACGCGCAGAAGAAAGGATGATGGCCTCTCTACGGGAGGAGCTCTGCTCTTTGTCACTGCCTTTGGATGCTGGTCTTCCTGCCCTTCAGCCTTCCAGTGCAGACTCTTCACATTCACCTTGTGACTCTGCCATGGGCCTTCCAGGGCTTTGATCTCTGGCTGCTGCAGGATCCTCTGACTTTCCAGGGCACACAGGGCCATTTCTGAGTCTTCCGTGTTCCACCGGCAGGTGGGCTCCAGGCTGCATCTGCTTCTGCTCTTGTAAGCCTACCTCCTAAATCCCTTGCATAATCATGCATAAATTTTATATTGAAACTGTTCCTTAGAGAACCCTAACAAACACAACAGGAGAAAGGGGCAGGCCCAATCTGATGGGATTCGGATGTGAGGAGCCTGAAAGAAAATGCACAAACAAGCCCAAGGAACAAAGATGTGGAGTACAGGTATGGGTGTCCTTGGGGACTCTGCAGTCCCAGTGTCCACTATCTTGTTTGTAATGTTCCTGTCAAAAATGCATGACAAGGTCTAACCAAAATAAAATATCAGATATTTTATATTTGATCTCAGGTCATCCTACAGAACAAAGGCTTTAAAACTGGAGAGAAGGAGCCAGGGCTGGAGGCACATTCCTGTAGTTCCAGCTTTCTGGTACGCTGAGGTAACAGTATCACAAGTTCAAGCCCACCCTGAGCAATCTAGTGACTTAGTGACTTGCCTGTCTCAAATTTTTAAAACAACTGGGAATTAGCTCAGTGTGAAGAAGACCTGGGTGCCGTACCCAGCACCACAAATGCAAACAAAAATCCTGAAGTACATGAAACATAGGGGAAGACTGGGAGAAATTAATCCCATACTAAAGGAGGGTGAAGAAATATCACACCTATCCTTTTTTTTTTTTTTTTTTTTGGTGGTGGTACCAGGGATCGAACTCAGGATCTTTTACTTGCCAGGAAGTCACCTAAACTGCTGAGCTGTATCCCCAGCCCAGAAATGTTACCTCTAAATGCACAGTGTGTTCCTGGAGTGGAGCCTGCATCAGAAGGGGAGACATAGTTGGCTGAGCTGGCAACATTTGAATGAAGGCTGTGCCTTGGACAGCACCTCGGTGCGAAGCTGAGTTCCTCTCGGAGGGTTTGTACGAGTTTCCTAACACTGCCGTAACAAATTAGGAAGCAGTTATACATTCTTCACGTTTCTGGGGGCTGAATGTTCAAATCAAGGTGTCAGTCAGTAGGCCTGGCACCTCATGGAGATTCCAAAGGACAGACCACCCACATCTCTCCCGGCTTCCAGCGGTTGTCAGAAACCTTAGTGTGCTTTGTTTTGTGACAGTGTAAGGCCACTCTCTGCCTCCACGGCACACACCCTCACTCTCAGATGTGAATTTAAACATATTTAGTTTTTCCATTCTTACTTTGTCATTCCTGGTTTCTCTCCCTTATTCCTGAAATGGGGGAAGAAATGCAATTAATTTCTTTTGCCCATTAGCCATCTTTTAATCTTAGCCTAGAACTTTATCTCCCTGCCCTCCCCTTTTTCCCTCAGTGCTGGGATCGAGGCCAGGGTGTGTCCTCCGCACCTAGGCCGGAACTCTCCCATGAGCCCACTGCTCATCTGCTTTCTACAGAGTGCTAAACTTTTAATCTAACCAATAAAATTCTTTGTCTGTTATTTCTTTCCACTTTTACTGGCAGATGTTTTGTGTTTCTTTGCTTATTTTTGCATTGCAGGTCAAATGCCAGGCAAGTGCTTTACCACTGAGCTCCACCCAGGCCCCATTGTATATATTTAATTACTCTTGAGATTCAGTGAGTCCCTTCCTTTATTTTTAAATCTCACTCTTTTTGTATTGATTACTCTTATGTCTGACTTTTCCCTTTAATTTTTCCCACTCCTGTAGCCTGTCCTAATTTCCTCTCTTTTGGCCTCCTGATTGGCTTTGACAATGACTATAAGGAAGAGCAGTCCCAGGGGTGCCAAGGCTGCAGAGCAGCTGACGCAGAAGAGGTTCTCTTCCCCAGCTGTCAGTCTGGTTTCCACACTGACCCCCTCCCCCACCAGCACCCTCAGCATCTCCACCACGTCCTCAGAGGGCTCATCTGTTCCACAGCTATTGTTCTCTCTGATATATTGTTTGCATCTTACATAATCTAAGCCTTTGTGTTGCACAGTAGCAGTCTTCAATATCTAGCCAAATTCTGCTGAGCAAACCACGCTGGATGACACATGTAACACAAGCTAGAGGAGGTAGTCAAGGTCACCACAACCCAGCCCGGCCTTGGTCAGCCTGTTGGGCCCTGAGCCTTAGGTAGGATTTTCTGTAGGCCGGGTGGCAGGTGCCGTCAGCTTGCGCCACCTTGGTCCTGAGCAAGTGAGACAGTGACGCTGGGAGTACGGCTGTCAAAGACTTCTTTCCCAACTGATGATGGCCCTGAAAAAAACAGCCCAAAGGGATATCATTCTAAAGAGCTCTGCAAAATAACAGCTGGCTCTTTGTGGGGTGAAGCTTTACTGTAGGATCCATTCTGTGTAGCCCAGAAGCATCTGGAAGGTTCTAATCAGAGAAGAATGGGAGGCCCGATTCTTTGCATACCACAGACCTCTCATCTCCAACCCCTAAACCTCTCCCCTCCCCCTCCCCATGCCAACCCCCTGCTGCCCCCAAAGCCACAAGATGTCACTCATCTCTCTACCTTGTCCCTCTGGTTTTGCTAGGGGTTTGGCTCTATATTTTGGCTGATGGAGAGGCTGGAGAGGAACCGTCAAAGACTTAGTTAATGAGAGGCTGAGAAATGTTAAAGGTTTCCCAAAGGCTCGGACTCTCCCAGACTGGAATGGTGTGGTCATTTTCCCCTCCTTTCTTCTCAGTGGCAGTAGTTCCTGCCCCAAAGTCTACAGAACCAATGTGACAGTGAAGCTGACACCAAGTGTGTCCTTCGCAATTATATCTTTGGATCTGGAGGAAAGGACCAACCTAAGGGATCCTCTAGCCACTGGCCTGAGTTACCTTGGCCAGTGGAAACAATGGGAGCCTCCCTGGAGCTGGAATTCCATGTACTGCCTAGATTCTTAAAGCCTCCATTCCAGCTGGCTGCTTCACAACTTGGAATGCACATTATTTTCCAAGCAGATAACCACAAGGATCGTTGGAGAAAAGACTGTGGCAAACATTACTGCACAGTGTGACGATGCAGGACTTTTCTCTCATGAGTATGGAGCTGCTTCTTCAATGAATGGGCTCTGAGTCAGTAAAATGGAGAAGGAATTGTAGCTTTTGTTATGGCAGCTCCCCTAATGCAGCCTGTGGTTCTGGGTTGTATAAATTAAGCAGTGCCTGTGCATGCTGCCCAGGAGCGCTATGTTCCACAAGACACCTCAGTAGCTCTGAACAGGCTCTGTACCTTGGCTTTGATGTCAGTCCTGCCACTCATAACCCTTGACAGTGAAGTGTAACAACCTGGTCCCTATTACTTTAGAACCCTATTACCCTGGTTATTATTGAGGACTCCAAGTTTATCAGGTTATCCGTATTCATCAGAATTGCCCAAAAGAATCGAACCAGTAGAGTTTATATATCTTTTCATTAGATTGGCTTACACCCTCAGAGCTCAAATAGACTACACTGGCTACCTTCAGGGTGGAGAGTCGGAGAAACTGTAGCTGCTCTGTCTGAGGAGCCGGAAGCTGCAGGACAAGCAGAACCAATGATACAGCTTCAGTCTGAAGCTGAGGGCCTGGAGGCTCCCAGGAAAGCTGTTGGAGGAGGTCTGCATTCAGTGGCTGAAGAGTCTGGCGTCTGATCCAGGGCCAAAGGAAGGGGACAAGCGGGGAGGAGTGTAAGGAGCAGTGTGAGGCACACACCATGAGATCGCCAGGCTTGTGGCATGAACTGACTTTGCCTGGGTACAGACAGAGGGCAAAAAGGCCATCATCTGTAGGGAGCAAAGCAAATGGGCTTTTTAAAATACAGGGCTCGAAAGAAGGTAAGGAACACTCGGTGGGAAGATCTTAGTGCACAGCAGTGCTCAGTGTTTTCTGGGTGCTGCGTGGCTCAGTGCGCAAAGCTCTTGAGGTATCCGGTGTAAATGTTTGAGTATCTTCAGATGTCCGGGTGAGTGGGAGATCCCCTGCTCCATCCTATCCCTTTTATGACATCCCATGTTTGCCAAAAGCACCAGTGCTAAGCAGAGAAGAATGCCTCTGCTGGCACAGGTCAGGTACTGCGAGAGTCGTGCTGGAATTGAGCCTTCCAAAGAGCACTCTCTTCTCAATAGCTAATTGTGTGTCTGAGAGCTTCCCCCCATCTCAGTTGTCTTATTCCACCTGGGCCCCCAGCCCGTGGGACATGCTTTCTGTGCAGCGTAAGTCATCCCCACTCAGTTGGCTGACTCCAATCTCCTCTGGAAACACCCTCATAGACACACACAGAAGTGTGCTTTACCAAGCTTTTGCAGCTAAATACAAGTCCAATCAAACTGACCACCAGAACAGGCCATCATGGCTTCCCCTGCAATCAGTGTTGGCCTCCATAATTATCAGCAATGCCAATGGCCCCCTCTGCAGTTCACTTCTTATCACATTGATAAACAGTGTCTTTCAGACTCTTGCAGGATACGGGTGGATCTCCCAGCCATACATGGTATATACATTCTCTTATGTCCTTCTTCTCTGAATCTTTTGATCTCTTCTTCCATGTCCTAGGAGAAGAGTTCTGGCACATGTACTTGATTTAGCATGGACCACTGCTTCCCTCAACCTCCCAAAGCTACATTAGCAATATGTCTACTCTTTCTCCTGGGATCCTTGCCAGAGAATTAAATCCTGTGTCCTTGGAGAGCACTGTCATATCCATAAACTTTCCCTTGCCCAAATTTACATTCCATTCCGATGTTAAAAATGTACCCAGGATTTGTTTGAATCCTTACAGTAAGACAGCAGATATGGGAATGATTGTGATGAAGGAAGATATTTATACTCACAGATCTACAGAAACAGGAGGCATGACACACCACGCAGGGTCATTTGGGGACGTGCAGGGGTGGACAGGAAGCAGCAGAAGGAGAGGGAGCTCTGTGGCTCTCTGCAACTCCTCCTGATTGCCATTGGCTCAGACCCACAGCACCTTGGCCTTTTTCTCTCTGAAGCTCCAGCATTTTCCCTCATGGTGATAGAATATAGTTATCAACCTAATGACCAAGAGGATCGCAGATGCCAGACCCTGATACTGGGGCTGCTGTCTCCCAGGGCAGTGGCCATGGCACTGTCTTGGAGCAAGTGGGTTGAAGATGACTTCTAATGTGGAGGATGAAGCCAATTCATCAGGCTCAGAGGATTCCATGTAATCCAAATTATCAAATGTGTCAGTCCAAGTGTCCCAACTTCTTATCTCCAGATTCCATTCTTTACTAATCAGAGCCCAGCCTAGGACAGAGCTGACCTCCCTAGGTCAAGAGTTAAAACCTTTCCCTCACCTCTGTACTCTATTAAATCTTAAATTTGACTCTACACCTTTTCTGCCCTTTGGCTAAGAAAGGTGGAGATTCCTTTGTATGCTGCCAAGATGCCTCTGGCTTTCGTACCTAGCTTGTAATTTGTGCAATCACTGTCAGCATTTCATTTTTCAAAACATAGATTGCTCCCGGCACAGTCATCCAATCCCATTGTCCAAACTCCTGCCGCCCCTACATTCTCCAGTGCCTAATGCATTTCACTTTGTGCTGTGTCTTCTGCCACTGAAACATAATCCAGTTTTGTTCCTGGCACAAGTGTTAACTATTGCATGGTCCCTTCTGTGCCCTTCAGCAATGAGATCTGGCTGTCAGGCAGCCAGCAAGTGATTCAGCCACAGAGTCTCATCTTAACATCTGTTTTCTTGGGCTAGCTGTGATGTCAAGGGTCACAGATTGACTCCCAGGAAAGCAGACTCTGAGATGAGTAGCACACAAGGAGCTTTTAGAGTGACAACCTGGAAGAAAAAGCTGCCATTTATTAGAAGAAGGAAGGTGCTGTGGTCCCACAGGGGTTTCGGCTGACTCCAAGGGGCACTCTGGGATGGAGCTGGTTCATCAGAGTTGTCACACTTTGAAGTAAGAGGCCTGAGCCTTTGAACCCCTCCAGGAAGCAGGCATTAGACAAAGGATGCTTCAGGAAGAGGTGTGACCTTGGATGAGAAGCTCTTTGCAGTAAAGAACCATTTCTGGAGAAGCCCAACAAGCAAAGCCTGCACAGCCTGCAGCACTCCCAGAAAGAATCCTTCAGGTCTGTAGGGAAATCCATAAGGTGCATCAGTCATCCCATACCTCAAATGATGTGTGTGTGCCTGTGTGTGTGGCTGTGTGTGTGGCTGTGTATGTGCGTGCATACACGAGTGCCTAAACTGGTGACTGAACCCAGGGTCTCATGCATGCTACCGCTGAGCTAGATCCTCAAGCCAAAAAGTGGAAGTCAGGCAGATAGGGCTCAGGTCTTGAATAGCTAACCTGAATTAAACTAAAATTCAGAGCCTATGAGTTGACAAACAAAGGGCCCAAATAAATAACTTAAGCAAAGCGACTATCTAGGCTTAACAGAATGCAATGGACAAGGAACAGGTCCCTAAACCAATGAGAGAAGCCTGGAGGAAGTGAAATGCTAAGGAAGTGGCTTGCTTTCTGGACCTCGAGGCCTGCCTGCGGGAGCATCCTTGCTTTCTGCCTCATTCACCTATACCAAGAAGTGTACAAAAACCAGTGGATTTAAATACCTACTGTAAGAGTCCCCTCCAGGTTCTCCTCTTGGTCCAAGAAGTTAATATTTGTAATCCCAAAGATACGTTATTGGAATCCCACCAAGTTAATTCCAAACTACCACTCCCAGTGCAACCCACGGTGAAAGTAAAGACACTAAAACAGGGGACTGGGGAGATGGCTCAGTGGAATAAGTGCTTCCCTGGCAAGCACAAGAGCATGAATTCAATCCCCAGTTCTGCCAAAAAAAAAAAAAAAAAAGACACTAAAACATATTTATAATTATTGGGGAGCCAAGGGACCCTAAGTTCAACCATGAAGATGGCTTCCCGGTACAAAGAGAATGACAAAGGTCCCCCCCCCAGTTTTATTCAGTGGGGCAGTGGCTTGAGGAGGAATGACTGAAAATTGTGGGATGTAGGTGACTACTGTGAGCTGAGCTAGGTGGGTGGCCTACATTTACCTCTGCCATATGCAGAGAGTAATCTGCATTATACTATTATGCCATTGAGATAGTATTTAATGTTTGGGGGGATCTGGTGCTTCAGCTTTGATGTAGTCTTTCAAGCCCTAGGAAGTCATAGCCTCTCTCCTAGCTGGTGACACGGAACATTAGCTCTTTGTCCTGTCTCAACCTGGTTCACATCACAGAGCAGCAGGTATAGGTTACCAGGGAAACACACATGTCATCTCAGCTAGACCAATATACATTGCCTAGGGCCAATTAAATGGATAAACAGAAGTCCTAGCCAGCTCTGTACATATCAGTACAAGGAAATAGGGTCAGGCTCAGCCAGAATGGAGACAGTCACTCTTCTTTTAAGGAGAGCTGCTCAGATGGTCCTCCACAACCTACGGTGTCCATCTTGCAGAGCTCCTTTCCAACAAGCGGGCCACTTTTCCTTTTATATTTTCAGTTAAACACACACTCGGCCATTCCCTCCTGCCTGCTGTGTGCTTTTGGTTGGCTTCAATCTTTGCTTCCCCAAAGCAAAGATCCAGATCACAGCACTTGAGCTGGCTGGAAGCCCAGGCCCGAACGTGATTTACTTCCTCATCGAGTGGTGCACCCACCATCTGCTTGGACACACGTCCTGCCTTTTGTGATCATTTCACTTGTGTCGACATTGTATTTTCCATAACATCATTAACTAACTCTAGGATCTTAAAGATCAACCTTGTGATGGCCCTGAAGGCCAAAAAATGGAAAAAAGAGCTTCTTTGACCCATGTGTCACATTCGTAGGAAAATGTCATAACCAACATGCACTATTGCCGCACACTTACTTAAGATCAGGGTTCAGGCTCCGCAGGACTGATCGTTTTTATTAGAATTACTTGAAAAGGCTCATTGGAAAACACTGCTCACCAGGATTTTGGAAGAGTGATGGGACGTGATGTTCAGTTTAGCATTACATCTTTGCAGACGTGCTAATCACTTGGTAAGTTCAGTGCCAGTCAGTGGTTCTGAAAGGAGGTAAAAGTGAATGAAGCCACGCTTCAACCATTCTAATCATTTCTATTTTTTATTTTCATTTGTGATGTTTATAGTCCATAATGATCACGTTCCTCGTGGGAAGCTGATACGTGCGCACAACGCATCTTCATTCTCTTGACATCCCCTTCCCATCCCTCCAACTCTTGGTGATTCACCTGTGAAGAGTTTAGGGAATGTGGGTGAGGGTGTAGCTTTGGGCAGAGGTAGTTCTGGGTTCAACCTCCCACCCCACTCACAGAGCTTGGTAGGGATGGGCAGTGTCTCCCACAGAGGGCATTTGTTAGAAAGCACATGCAGTGCATGTGGCAGGTATTGGAGAATTCAGGGTTTCCAGGGCAACTGATCAAAATGACAAGGCTTCTCAAACTGAGCCATCTCTGTACAGTATGAGGCAGACCTACATCAAGGTCAGCCTTGATCCATGAGCTTCACGGCCATGGAGCTTCAAGGGCTGACCAGAACCCAGGTGGGCTCAGAGGAGGTGAACATCAGCCTTGGGCTGGGAAGACCAAAAGGGAGCCCTGGTGGCTTTTGTTTTCCTTGATTTTTGTTTTGTTTTGTTTTCAGTACTGGAGATTGAACCCAGAGCCATTGACCTAAGCTACATCAGCAGATCTTTATAAAATACTTTTATTTCGAGACAGGATCTCCCTAAGCTGTCCAGGCAGGGTTCAAACTTGCAGTCCTCCTGCTCCAGCTTCCCAGAGTGCTTGGGATTTCAGGCAAACACCCCCACACCTGCTGACTCTGGAGTTTTCTGGGGGAGGGGTGCTTGGAAGGGTTTGTTTGTTGTTGTTTTTCCTGTGTTGCTTTTTTTTACTCAAAAGAAAACTGATTATCTTTTCAACTGTGGAATCATGGAAAATTCTTCCTAAAATGAAATTACTTTAGTCTGGTTAAAAAGGAACCTAGAGGTCACCTGACAGGTTGCGCTCACACTCACTTAGAGACAGGCTCACTTAGAGAGATGGAACACTCATGAACCACCTGGCCCGCTTAGCTACGCGCTCACTCATCAGCTGTGGCCTGTACCACTGGCCCGCACCAGCCACTGTAGTTTCTAAAACTTTTCCCTTGGTTACTTCTTTTAGAACAACACACTGAGTTTTACCCAGACCTCCATCTCCTGAATTGCAAATCCTAAGACCCTGAATAAAGCTTTTATTTACTTTACAAATATGATATTGATTATTGATAGATATAATTACATTATAAATATTAATATTTAATCTGTTCATATTCATCTTGTTATTGCCCCCTTGCCCAGTTTTTTTTAAGTATTTTGTTTCGGTTTGGCTTACTTTTTTGAAACAAAGTCTCACTATATAGCTCAGTCGGGCTTTAAATCACCATGTAGACCCGGTTGGCCTCAAACTCATGGCTATCCTCCTGCCTCAGCCTCCTGAGTGTGGAATGACAGGTATGTATCACCTTGCCCAGCTTCTCCAGTCTTCTTCCTCTTCTTCTTCAATAGCACTCAGGATCAAACTCAGGGCCTTATGCTTTTGAGGCAAGTGCTGTACTACCCAGCCACCAGCTGTCCCTTTCTGTTCTTAACCACAGAGGAGACCCAGAGTATGAGTTGCACATGGACCCCATGAAGTTTTATCTTGGGGATGCAATATAGCAAATAAAATTACAGATGCTAAGGTTAATTCAAATGCAATTTGAATGCCAGGTAAAAAACAAATAATGTTAAGCAGAAGTTCATCCCAACTGTTGCATGCCATGGTATAGTCCATCTGGCACTCTACTGTGACTTCAGGTAAGAGCTGGTCATGCAAAGTGATTTACAAGGGGAGGGGGACCAGGAATGTGGCTGCCTGTGACACTATGAAGAAGGCCTGTGGAGCCCAAAAGTTCATGAAAGGAGAAGTTACCCAGGAGAAGCTAAAACTGCTGTTAGAGAGCCAACAACACTGACTGGCCAATTAATCAGGCACAAATTTCAAGTAGACTTTTGGATCATAACAGCTGGTGTGGCTGATACCCGAGACAAAGTACAAAGGAGAGCTTATAATGAACAATCTTTTATTTTTATCCAAGAAGAGGATCAGTTGCCATGTTGCTTTCTAAGAGAGATGGGTAATGTTGATGCTGACCTGTGGGTTTAGAATGTTCAAGGTTGGGGAAACCTTGATTGTGATTCACTTACACTCTATGGAAAGGTCTGGAAAAGAAATCAGTTGGCCATCAGCAAACCAGAGAGTTGGGGGAAAAGGGTCCTAATGACTTTTTGCAGTTCCTGGTGCACATGGACCAGGCCAAGGCATAAATGCACTAATTTATCTTAGGGAAATAATTTTTTAATATTCATTCATTTTTACAAGCCACTGTACTCAGGATCAATGCTTGTTAAGGGAAATAAACTGTAAATTGATCAAAATATACAATGCATTTTAGAATATAGTATAATGAAAGAATCATTGCCATGAATCGACCTCCTTGCTTCAGACCCCTGGCTCATTGTTCTTGTCACTTTCTGAGGCAGTTCTTCAAGTCCCCAGTGATTTTCTTTTCTTTTCTTTTTTGGCAAAACCAGGAATTGAACTCAGGCCCTTGCACTTGCCAAGGAAGCACTTATTCCACTGAGCCATCTCCATGCCCACCCCCATGTCTTTCAAGTAGTGATCAAATACAGTGAATACAAATGCTGAGTGTCATCCGGTGGAAAGGCAAGCTCTTAAAAAAATAAAACTTACATTTCTTGTTATATAGGTCTTGCCTTATCTTGGTCTTAACCATCCAGCAGAAAAGTATAAAAACAAGGTATAAAAAATAAAGCCATGTTAATACGCTGAGCTGTAAAAGCTCAAGTCAACAACTTCTGACATTGCCAGTCCTATGGATAATCCACTACTATTATGGACAACTGGACTATATTGGATTACTTTGCTGAATTCACACACCTACAATATTTAAATGGCAATGGAATACCCATCTCTGACAAAATTAAACAAAAAAAGGGGATGCAAATGAAGGACCATTTTGTATCTGTATGTATAAAATAGTTAGGATAGATACATAGCTACTTTCTCTTAATTCAGTGAGAAGAAAGATTCATACTAATAGTGTTTGGACAGGATATCATGTCTGCATCTTGTACTATTAATAACCATTACAAAGATGACAATATGCCATGTATTAATTATTGTAACTGTCCTACTAACCTGTTTTGAAACTGTTTCATTGCTATTTATTTCTCAATAAAATTAATAAAAAAGAAAACACTGCACTGTGTCTCATCCACAAGTTGCTAGATCTGGTATCTTGTGGCTTCTGGCTTTTCCTCAAATACAAACTGACCATGAAAGGTAAATGTTTTGCACTGATCTAGAACTTTGAGGCAGCCTGGACAGCACAACTAAAGACATTTACAAAAAAGAACTTGTAGAACTACTTTAGAAATTCTCAACAGTGGGCTAGAGCAGTAGCTCAGCCATCTAATCCCCTGCCTGGCAAGGACAAAGACCCAGGTTCAATCCCTGGGATCGTATGCTGTGCCAGAGACCAAGTCTGAGTGTGGTGGCACATGGCTGTACCCCCAACATTGGGGAGGCTGAGACAGGAGAAACACCATGAGTCTGAGCTACGTAGTAAGGCCCTGTGCCAAATAAATAAGACTTAAAATTTTTTTTTGAAAAGAAATTGTCAAAGCAATAGGATAAATGTGCTCAAAGTGAAAGGAGAATATTTAGGGGGACTGATTGCAATGTATCTTTTACTGATATAAAATTTTAAAATTTGAACATTAACTGTGTTTTTGAATCATAGTTTCTGGTATGATTATGATGGTGACCATATGTCAAAATATACTCATCTTTTGGCCACCAAATAAGGCCCTGTTTTACATTCATGCCCCCTTGCTACATGACTCCCTTCCTACTTGGTCCTGGACTTAATCAGTTTTACCTGAGCAATGGTGCTTAAAATCCCATTGATTGGCCATAGTTTTGTCCCACCCCACGTCCTCCTAAGTGAGTTCCCATTCTCTCCACCTTTTATGGTTTTATATTATAAAAGTCCCTGGAAGAGACAGCTTCTGGGTGATCCTCCTCCTTCCCCTCTCTCAGACAGGAGCTTTCTTTCCCTCAATAAATATATTCTACTCATAAAAAAATAGTCATCTTTATAATAAGGGACCACCATAAAACTACAATGCTTAAAATAGTGCACAATTGCAGAATTAGGGGTGGGAGATACAGCACTATGAGCACTTGCTTAACTGGGGAAAGGTCTTGGATTCAATGCCCGCACAACAAATTACACTTGATCTTAGCCAAAAGGCTGAGAAGCGATGCACAACAAATTAAAAGCTACAACAATTGTGAAATTAGGGCTGGAGAGATAGCTCAGTAGAATAAGTGCTTGCCTGGCAAGTGCAAGGTCCTAAATTCAATCCCCAGCACTGAAAAAAAAAAGGGGGGAAATTAAGATATTTGATAGTATTAATAATCTCTAAAATATTGTGACATAATCATAAGAAAATAAAGTATAAATTGTTCGATTTCGATGAATGATAGCGGGACAAGGTGCTCACCATTTGGAGAACAGAAATTCATCCACGGGCCTTGCCTCTGAGGAGGATGGATGCAACTGTCCTTGTCTTGGCAACAATCAAAAAGCAGAGCTCCAAACTGATGTGTGACATGTGACACGTAGTGTGTGATGTAATGGCTTTTGAGGCTCTGCTGTTCCTCACCATTTCTTTGGCTCAGTTCAGGGCTACCTCTAGGAGTGTTAGTTCTTGAACAGAAAAACTGAGCAGGATAGCTTGAGCCCAGGAGGTGGGGGCTAGCCCAGGTAAAACAGCAAAACCACATCTATAAATAAATAAACTAATAAAGTGTAGTGAAATTCACCCTATACATTCTCGAAAAACTCAAACTTGCCTTCCTAGGCAAGTATACAAGCCA
This sequence comes from Ctenomys sociabilis, assembly GCA_004027165.1. Taxonomy (NCBI): domain Eukaryota; kingdom Metazoa; phylum Chordata; class Mammalia; order Rodentia; family Ctenomyidae; genus Ctenomys; species Ctenomys sociabilis. The sequence continues at coordinate 18,016 of PVKA01039381.1, forward strand.
AAGTATATTCAAACACATCAAGGGTTTCCTTGATTTCTAAATCCCTGAAAAGGCTCAGTGGTATCCCCAGCTCTGCATACATAATCTGACCAATTTATAATGAAAAACGATATACAAAAATATTTTTCAGAAGCGTCTCACTCCTCAGACTTTATTGTTTGCAAACCCCTATCCCACTGTGATATTTAATTATAGAAGTTTGATGCAAAGAAAAGCATAGAATCTGGTTCAGAAAGAGTTTGGTGACCTTAGTAAGCCAGAGACTTCTGTCTCTCCTGACACGCAAGAAGCAGGACAGACTAGCCCACTTCTAAGTTTGCTTCTGTCTTATGCTTACACGAGTCTATGATCACTGAAACTGCATTGTTCAATGGCCCAGCCTACATTTGGGAAATGGTCTTCAATGTCTATTTAAAAAGTTGCAGTGGGGTTGGGGAAATAGCTCAGCAGCATAAGTGCCTGCCACGCTGTTGCAAGGTCCTGAGTTTAATTCCCAGAAACAACAACAGAAAGTCACAATGGCTGGGGATGTGACTCAGTAGTAGAGCAGTGGCCTGGCTTGTGCACAGCCCTGGGTTCCATCCCCAGCACTGTAACAACAGCAATAACAAAAACTATAAAGTGTTATCTTCATTAACATCTCTAGGTAATGGTCTAGGGTGTGGGAAAACAGAAACCAAAACTAAAAAAAAAACTTAACAGAGAATTTCAATTTTCTGTTCTTTGTATTTTCTGGGTCCTCAGGCCTGATAGCATCTTTAGGTTTTGAGAAGCACCTCAGAAAGGCTCCAGGCAATATTTGTACAAGACCAAAGCTCTTATGTCAGTAACCAGAAGAAGAACAAACTGCCCCTGACGGTCTTCCTTGGCCTCCTGCTCGGTGGCCCACTGAGCCAGTTTCCCAGCTTTGGACTCCCCTGGTCAGTGTTCCCTTGGGTTTTCAGGAGGCGCTCAGTAAGTGGTGCCCGGGGAGTCTGGGAAAGACGGCACCGCAAGGCCTTGAAATGCGTGCAGAATGGTCAGTCAATGCTCAAGCTCTGAGGCGAGCTGCACAGCGAATGAGCCCTTCCCAGGGAGTGAATCAGAGGCGACTAGGGGACATTCACTTTATCCAAGTGTTTCCATGGTGCCTTAAAAAAACAGTTTATTTTCTGGTTGGAGGACATACCACAGCTATGGCTCAGCTCTGTCTCAGTGCTCCCTAACCAGCTGACTTACAGTCCCACTCCCTTCCCCCCAGAAAATCAAAATGGTTAATGAGGAGTCACACTGAGATGGCTTGCCTTGAACAGGAAAGGTGACTAGCATTTTCCAGTTTCTTTCATTTGTAAAAAATATGAATCCCTTCTACAGAAATTTTAGGAAAAATTCAAAGTTGGGCAAATTCATTTCCCCAAGCCTCAGTTTGCACATCCATAAAAGTTAGAGCAGGGGTAGAACTCAACGAAAGAGCACATGCTTGGATATAAAAGGACCTGGGCTCAGTTCTCAGTGTGTGCACACAGAAAAAA